>JAUJEF010000330.1:105000-106359 GCA_030444885.1 Citrus sp. QX-2021 | reverse complement strand
TAGATCTTATCCTTAGGTCTGACGCTTGATCTCTTTCTCTCCAGAAGGTATTCGTGACCAAGACCGCTTTCTCTTGAATATTGGTGCCTCTCCCCCTCCTAAACCCCTGCTGAGACAACTAGCAGCCAACTAGCGAGGGCCGGAGCTCAGCTCTGGTCCACCACCGGAGGTTGTTAGGGGGAGGACAGCGAAGCCTTACTAGTCTCATAAGTCAGTTCAGGAATCAAGCCGATTAATTAGAGTTAAGACGAGAGTAATCTCAGCCTGAAACTTCTAATCTCATGAGTGTGAGGCTTTTGTACTAGACCGCGGGGAGATCGGGTTGGAGCCGTCTCCGTCGAAGCCACGAAACTTCTCATAGAAGGGCGATTGTTATAGGCCGGTTTGTTAGCTCAGGGGTTGTTCGCAGGTGAAGTAGTGAATGAAAGAAAAGTCGAAGATTGAGCTAATTCGTCTAAGCCAGTCAACTTCAAATATCTCCTATTCATATATTACTTCTAGTATTTTTTTTTATTTCATATTCGAAATAATAAAACCTGATGGTTCCTGTCCTGAAACGAAGGATGCGAAGAAAGTACGTACTGCCGCCTGTCATCATGCTCAATCAGTAAGAAGTTGGCTTCACCTCCGGGGACCAGTCCAGCCTGTGAAGGGAGAGGACTCTGTGGACGGAAGCTACTCTGTTATCTTGCTTTCCTCATTCGCATGAGAGACAGACACATTGTGCACTCAAGATGATGAATGCCACAAGAGAGATAGAAGAAAGAAGATCTGTCTCGATTCTATCTCTATCTTTCGACATCTCATCTCTATAATACGAGAATAGTGGGTGGAGAATCCTTGTGTATTACTAGGAAGGCGGGCTACTTCCGTCTAGCGGTCATGGGAAAGCCAAAACTTGTATATAATAAGTAAATACTGAGATAAGTCAATACTGGGTTGGTCGAGACTCTTTCTTAGTGAAGTGGGAAGACAGTACCGAATCCGATGGGCACAGAAGAAGAAGAAAGGGATGAATGACTAATTCGATCTCTTCTATTGAGGGATAGCACCTACAGTCAGAATGAGATCTCTTCTTTCAGGTAGGTCTCATATATAAGAGAACGGCTGCTAATAGGCCTCCTTGAAGCCTTGCTTACTTTACCAGGGGCAGAATGCCGCACGAGATAACGAGGGACGTTAAGGAGGACGTGGTAGAGGTGATAACTGTCACGTGTGCCAAGGAGATGGCGATTGACATAGAATTTCCTCCTCTGGTTTTAATATGAATTGACTCTGCTTCGGTCACTAGCTCCGTAGGTCCCTAAGCAACTCCTCTCGTCACTAGTCACTATGCCCGAAGGTTAGCAAGCCTGTCCC
>JAUJEF010000330.1:85000-100000 GCA_030444885.1 Citrus sp. QX-2021 | reverse complement strand
ATCTCAGATAACGATTCAGCCGTTCGGTAAGTTGATGTACAATCTTGGCTCTTCTCTTCTTTTCGTATGGCTAGACTGCGGTAAGCATGTCTTCTATTCTTTTTTGCAGGATTTCCATCATGATGATTTTCTATAAAAGGACTCCTCCCTGGCCAGGTAAGCCCGGTACTTGGTGGATCAAGAGCCGGTGAATGCAACTCAGTTACATATCATAATTCCACGTCTGAGGCTTCGCTCATGAATTTCTTATACTGGCACTCTCTTTGTCCAGTAGATTCTGTAGGCGAACCTGCTTCAAAATGAGTTCGTCGTGGTACTGGTTCGTCATCCCTTCTGGCAATAGATCTGAATGTATAGAGCAGTGGCCCAGGGAAAGAGCTTCAACTCCAAGGACTCCCCGCGGTACTTCGACCTTGCTTTAGGTTAGTTATCGTATAAAATGACAGAGAACGCCATGCTTTCTTTCATCAAAGTCACGGTAAGGTTTGAACCCCGACTTTCCTTTCTCTTTGTGCAGACTAATACCAAGCTTGGGGCCTATCATCAGTTCCATGGAGATGCTGTACACTTCTTTGTGAGAGGTGGGTAAATGACTGGGCCTACTCATGGAGGCCTCTTCCCCTCAGCTGCGGATGTTCGCAATTACTACCACCTAAGAAAGGTTGCTTCTGTCGGCCTTTATGTGCAACAGTCCACCAATAGCGGAAGAGAGGGTTACCGTAAATACAAGACTCTTCCAGTTCTTACGTAAGCTTTTTCTTACCAGTCAAGTAGTACAACAGCTGTATCTTATCCTATAGCCCGGCGCGGCGGGTCGCCTTTTGAATTCAGTAGATAGAAGAAACTATTAGATAGATAAGGAGTAGGTGAGTGAGTGAGTCCTCACTGACCTGAGCGATTTCGATCACCTAGCAGGCCTTTTATTTGGTAGGTAACATCGCCGAAGCGTATCATCAGATTTGACTACGAAGGAAGGAACTCGAAGTGAGACGGCACCGTCTTGTGCAAGGCAACGATAGTTGGCCCTCTATCATCTTCTATCTGGTAGACTTGGTAAAAGGGCCCCGACTTGACTTATTTCCAGAATTAGAGTTCGACCGCAGCTGCCCCCTTTTTGTGGGGGATCAAGTTCCTTGCCAACTATCGACCCCGATCTCTTTTTCTTTTTATTAGATTTGGGTATTACCAAACCTAGCTTAGCCTTCGTAAATCACACTAAAGCGGAGCACCCAACTAAAGCCCCCTTAAGGGGGTTAGTCAATCCGGCCCGAGACGCGTTCGTTGACAAAACAAAACCGCCGTAGGAATGGAGACCTTTCAATAGAGCGGAGGCGAACTGATCAACGAGAAAGAGGCCCTACTCACTACAAATGAATACACCACAAGATCGAACTGCACTTATGCCTCTCCCGCATCAAGTTGACCGCCCCCTCCTAAGTAGTGATTCTATCAATCATGTACGTAGGTGGGGCCCTCCATTCTGATTGGTATATCATGAAAAAAGAAAGCCATTTGCACCAGGCGCACTGCGCTTTCCCTTGCCCAGATCTTCGCCTTTCTAAGTCAAGTAATCGTGACCCGCCGAAGACTGGAGCCTCGTAACATGTTGACGAAGACCTCCGAACTGAGGGTTCGATCAGTAGAGGGGACGACTTTGCCTCCCGGAAGAAGAATAGCCCCGCTCTCTCTCTAGCCGACTGATCCCGTTGATCATATAACTGGGAGGGAACGTGTCACATTAGAGGTGAACGATCAGAGATCTAATCACCACGATGAGGCTGGTCCCTCTTTTAGTAGACTCAGCTATGAATATGAATGAAGAAATGAATGCCGGGCTCTTTCTTTCACTGCTAACCCCAAGAAGTTTCTTAATGCTGATACTTTCTGTTTCGTCGAGCCTCGAGCTTGTGGTCCTCCTTTGAGTGTGGGTTCAATTGGATGAATCCGTCAAGTCAAGGTCAACGTACGTAGCAGCAAGGATGATGCATCGCCTATTTATTTATCGTTCTCGCTCGGGAGCCAAAACGAACACGCCTGCTACCTACTGTACTGGACCTTCGACCAGGCATTCTACCCTTGTCGAATCGGAACCAACCACCACTGCATTGCGCTCGAACAGTTGAGCGGCCAGCAACTTCCGTACACAGATATAGATTCATTCTTCGTAACTGGTCCAACCTCACAACCCTTCGCGGGTTGGTCAGAAGTCAGTCTTGTTTGGAAAGACGGAATTAGACAAAGAAAAGAGAGTGCTCGACCGGAACAACGGCCAACAAGTAATTACATAGATAACTGCTCCTCCCTTTCTCCCTCTTTAAGGTAAGGCTTTAAGGCGAACCGTATGGCGGCTGGAAAGAAAGACGACCTCACCTTCTCGTAGATGGTGTCAGTGAGAGCAACTTTAGTATTCCCCGTTGACCTTCTTTTGTAGATAGAATCTTCAATGAGTGGAAACAAGCAACCTTACTAATAAAGGTGCTTGTTGACTAAGGCCGGCTTTCGAGCCCAAGCCCCTTGTATAGTATAGTCTAGGTTGGGTGCTTGAGCGCATCTTTCTCATATCGATCAAGGCTTTCCTTGAGTTTTCAATAAGGGGCGCGTTAGCTAGGCCGTTTTCTTGCAGGAGTGCTAACGCGCGCCCTTACGTTTTCTTCGCTTGCTCTGCAGTACGAGCACAGAGCCGCGCTCCTTTAATATGATGAGAAGAAGAGGGAATATGGAATATTCTCGACCAAAGGTAGAGGGGAATCTTTTTTTTTTTCCGCACCAATCCTTATTTACTACTACATCTTTTTGGGGTGTATAGCTCAGTTGGTAGAGCATTGGGCTTTTAACCTAATGGTCGCGGGTTCAAGTCCTGCTATACCCAAAACCTACCTTACACTATACTATTTGTAAGGATGCGTAGTAGCGTTCAAAGATCACTCTTTGGCCTGACCAATGCTCCTGCCACTTTCTGTAATTTGATGAATTTTGTTTTTCGCTCTACATTGACCCCTTCCCTTTTCTTGTTGTTTACCTCGATGATATCGTGGTATACAGCCGGACCCTTGAAGAGCATGTTCCACATTTAAGATTAGTCCTGGCCGTGAGCATGAATTGTATTTGAAGCAAAGCAGGAAAAATGCAGCTTCGCTCAGACAGAGATTAAGTTTTTATCGTATTGGGGGTTGCCAGAAAAAAAAGTAAAGGCTATTCTTGAGTGGCCTACGCCCACTAAGGTCACTGAATTGAGATCTTTCTTGGGTTTGGCAAACTATTATCGGCTTTTTATTGGTTATTCGAAGAAAGTAGTTGTGTTAACAGACTTTTGAATGAAGAAAGACCAGAAACAGAAAAGGTTTTGGTCTCCTGATTGTCAAATGGCGTTTGACAAGCTGAAGAGAGCCGAGCGAACCAGTGCTTCAGTTACAAGATTATTCTCGCGGTACACACCGATGCCTCAGATTGAGCCGGGTACTTGTTCAAGGAGGGCATCCGGTAGCATTCGAAAGCCGAAAGCTAAGCAAAACAGAGAAGAAAAAAGTATACCCGTTCAAGAGAAAGAAAAGAGATGACAGCAGTAGTTCATAGCCTCAGGATATGGCGCCTTTTAACTGTGCAGGAGAAGAATGCTGTCTTGAGAGTGTTAGACAACAAACTATCTTAAGAGGGCTCTGTATGTGGTAGACAAATGGGTTAATGATCACCAAATGGATGAGGTTCAACTGCATATTCTGAATCTCTCCTTCTCCAGACACTGCTTCAGTCTATAAGTATAGTTTTATTCTTCTCGGCCCTCAGGACGACAATTCCACAAAGAATCTTGTAGAAGTTGCCATTGACTTGACCAGGAGCACGCTTGTAGAAATCTAACATCGTCCTCACGAAAGGATGAAACGGCAACCTAAGACCAGACTGAAATTGACCAAAAGCAAGACTTATCTAACCCATATCGCAGGGGTTCACCTAGAGAGTTCCCCCATTCGACATGAATGCAAGGTGGAATGCTATAAAGTAAAATACTTGAGTCCCTCTTTGGGCTCTTTGGACTCAGCCTCAACGAAAATCCTCTTCATCTAGAGCGGGGATCCAAACCTGAGCCCCCTGCTCATGCCCCTGAATACCTAATGGCGGATCTACGACACCCGCCGCAAACCCATCTCTCATTAGCGAAAGCTACCTACCTGGTTTTGCTGCCAGTATAGCACGGTGCTCTTTTTTAGTGTCTTTCTCTATATTCGCTGAACACTTCCAATACCTCACCACACCGATTTCACAGCTCGATTAGAGCAGCTCGACTTTCTTCGCAGCTTTCGAGCCCCTTTATTATATTAGTAAGATAGGGCGAGAGAGGAACGAACTGAACCAAGATTCGAAGACAGAAAACGAGAGTAAAGGTCCTTTTTCTCGTTGACTGGCCCTTGTTGCACTTACTTCATCCTTCTGTTTACTTTACTCTTGCTGAAGTTTGGTTATCGCCCGCTTCTTCCCTTTGCGTTGCGGGTCTGATTTTGATGAACTACTCGGGACCACTGCTCGCCTGACAGCTTTTGCTGCTCAACCCGATACCACCGCTTCTCGTACCTTACTACCCCTATCTATAAAGCTGCTCTACCTGGCGCTCACTGCTCATTGCCTTCTTTCTTGTAGACTGGTAAGATGAACGAGAGCCTGTGGCTTTTCGACTTTCTCGGCATGATCTTGCAACTTTTGGAGCCTACCTTTGAGCCCCTGAATCAATTCAACAAAAAGAGGTAAAATCACCTACCCTAGTTGGGCTGTCTTCGAGCAAGCTCTTAGCTTTCATCGTGAGTGAAAGAGGAATTGAGGCTGATCCAGCTAAGGTGAAAACCATTGTGAATCTATGTCGTCACCTCGTAACCTCAAAGAGTTGCGTAGTCTGCCGGGCCGAGCCGGCTCCAGCCTTTGATCTCAAAAGCTAGAACTCGATGTCAATCCTTTTCCCGTCAAGACGCGAACTTTGTTTGGAGGCCACAGCACAATATTCCATATTACCTCTTCTTCTTGTATATCTCTGTCTCTCCGAACGGGGTAACCCCTTCAACCATTTGGTGGTGGGCCTGAACAAATTGTTTAGTCTTGATCCCATGCCTGCCTTTGATCAGCGGCCCCTAATCGTGATTTCTCATCTGATGATGCCGCTGTTTGGCCCATTATTGGCCTCCGCTTTGGCGAATTCGACCCTGTGGGTCATAAGCTGTCTACAGTGCGCCCACCGCCGCTCATGACAAGCGAGCAGCAGACTAGGTTTCATTATTATAGAGGACTTCTTTTGTGCTACCACGCCTCTCTTGACCTCTGCTTGCATCTCAGTCTGCACTTTCTAAGCCTGACAGCAGAGCGGGCTTATGTGATCTTTGGTGATAACGTTGTTTGTGTCATCGGGACCCATATTAAGTAGCTGAGCAGTCCTCCCTTTTAGATTTAGACTATCTGCCCTTTTTGCGTTCACTTCTTGTCCTTGCCGGGAGGCGGGACGGATTAGGATGGAGACCAATATGTCGGGGTTTTGCAATGGCAGAGATTAGGAACTTCTTTCTAGCCATAGGTAGGAAACTTATTCATTCATATCCTGGCGCGGAGAAGCATCCTATTTATTTTAATAAACGGGTTCGCGGATTCAATCTCCTCGTCAGTTGAGTGCTTTCGCGACTCGACCTCTCCAACCTTCCCAGGGTACATTGTGGAAATTGCTTGCTCAGACACAGTCTTCTCTAACGCTAACGAAACGATTCCTTTTACCAGTTCTCCAGGCCCCTGTGATGCACCATATGACCCGTGCATTCGCCGGGGGGACTTGGCAATGGTGAAGAAATGAAGAAGGTCTACCACTTTCGGCAGCCAGAGTAATGAAATCCTTCCTCAACTACGTCGACCCTCAATCTCACTGGGTATATTGGAATGTTTACCTACAGGGGAATCTCAATGTCCTGAAGTCGTCGGTACAGGGATCGGGGACTCTGCAGCTCAGGAGGGTCAAAGGAAGGACCCGGGAGACGAGGTTTTGAACCAATCAACCTTACTAAAAAAGGGGCAACAATGAAGGAGTGCAGGGAAATCCCAACCGACATCGACACCTCAGGCTCTGGGGGAAAAAACAGAAAGGCAGGACCGAGAAAAACAAGGCTCGACGAAGTTGAGCTATACAACTTGTTTTTACATTTTACATAACATAATATACACTTATCCTTCTGTATTGGTACATAATTTTTACCTTTCTGTTTTTGAAAAACGAAATTGTAAATCTGATGGAGAAGTGTCAAGGCATTTACAAGAGGGCATTCACCCGATCGTACACTCCCAACTGAATATATGTTGTATATGGAACTCCCACAACTGAAGAAGACCTCTCAGTGTTGGCCTCACCTAATAGCCCACCGGAGCGACCTCACTGGAGACCCTGACGAACGAGACTCTATTCTTTTTTTTCAGTTTCGACCGGACAAGTGTTCAATCTTAAGGCAGGCATCGATATTACTGGAAATCAATAAATATCATATGGGACTGGGATATTCTAGTTTATCAACCTCGGAATCTTTCTTATCGACCTTGGACTCGGAATCGACACTTTTAAAACATGTCTACTGACGCCACTGAGGCCTTCAAAACTATGTGCGTTCCTGGTCCTCACGTTCGTTCTCCAAGCGCGAAGCAGGGGGTTGAACTCCTATTCCTACTATCTCGGAGAACAATAATCCGCCAACAATCATATCTATTCATATTCTTCCCTTGATGATTCATATTCGGATTTATGCACTTCTACTGTAAGTGGCCCAACTAAATGCACTAATCCACCTCAGCTCTACACGCTTCGGCACAGTCTCGCTCCCTAAAGGATGGAATGCCCTCACTATGCTCCCCAGAGTAATCTTACTAAAGAAAGAATATGTCCTTTTGTATGTAGTTCGTTTCCGTCCATGTTCCCGGAATCACATTCATTCTATTCTTTGACAGAGAGTGAAGTGGAAAAACCCTATCGAATTGACTCACAGCCTCTCGCCTCTTGCAAGCTCGCTCAACGCTGCCATTACTACGCTCCTCGTCGTTCTTGAACTCAGCGATATAACAGCGCTCGTGTTTCCTATCAAGAATCGTCTAAACCCTCATCGCCTGCACATTCTTATTGATCGCCAGACTGTTCTTTGAGTGGTACGCTCTGGGAGGCGCTTCGTTATCCCGTTATGATAAATTCCCCAAATCCATGGGTGTCATAAACAGGAAGTGACGATTCATACTCCGAACACCTGGCTGGCCCTGCACTATCACCAGTAAGAGGCAGGGCATGCCTCGGGCTACTTATCTTAGAGTAAGTGAGGCTCTTTTCTGCTTCTGAAACAGAGGTTTTCCTAGCCTGGTTTGCTGAGCACAAAGAAATGGTTCTTCTATGTCTTGGTGGATCATGTGTGCCATGAAGCACCAGGCCCGGTTGAGTCATATAGTGAGTAAACATCACTATGTGACCAATATGGTCTTGATTCCTTCACTTCTTAACCTATCCTAAGGGCATTCCCGATTAGGTGTATCTTCACAGAGGAATCGAACCAATGATCCAAGCCCCAAGGGAATCTGAAATCAATTTCTTTTGGCTCTTCCCTTAATCTTAAAAATGCTCTTGCTCTTAGGCTCTCAAATCGAGAGGGAGAGATTATACCATCTTCAAGCGCATTCGCCCTCCGTTTTCTTCAAATTTGGATATTCGCTCGTTATTATTTTATTATTAGGCCCTGCTTCATCGATGAAAGCTTCAAGCTTATACTCTTTAGTTGGGTTGGTAACCTTCTGGTGAACCACTAGGATCAAGTTCTCCTCTTAACTATGAGTAGCCCAGGGAAAGGCGATTCTCTGGTCTCTATCATTACATTACTTGTTGACCCGGCCCTTACTCTCTAGAGAGATCGTACTTACATCTATCGAGCAAAGCCGTTTTGACCGAGTATTTCCATCTCCTTAGGGTATCTGGCTTGAACTACTTACTTTCTTTCAACCACTACAATTTGCTTTATAGAAAGCTGCTATCAACATGTGTCTAAACCGCTCTTATTTGTCTTTCTTAGATCAGCCAGAAAGTACATATACGAAAGAAGAAGTGAAAGATATGAAACAAAGAGCCCTCCCTCCCTTGACTCTGAAGTTGCGATTAGTTGCTTTTAGTTACGTATAGATCTATAAGTGCGTGACAGCAGACTCCTTCAAATAGGGGTATTTTACAGCTAAAGCTTCGTGTAATGAATGTAGATTGGTTGATAAGAAAGGATCTAAAGCTCAGCAAATACTACCAGAAAAGCTTTCTTTCTCTTCTAGATTTAGCATACCCAAAATGACAAGCAGCAAGTGGGAGATCATAACAAAGTACCTCACCCGATTCGTGTAGAAAAGAAAAGACAGAAACTCTCATCGCTCATTCTTAATATGGGAATTCTAAATTAGCTATAGGCCACTTCAAGTAAGTCGTCAATTTGAGACTACAGTCCTAGCCATGTATGAAACACCTAAAGCCAAGCCATTCCGCTATCCTTTTCATGCAGCTGCAAAGATCGTCAAGACGCGGGCTCGGCTCCCTAAAAGGGAGAAAGAAAAGACCCCAGGTCGTACCCAATAATCAAAGGGAAGAAGGAGATAAAGCAGCAGGCAAAGTTGTCCTGATGACGCAGGGTTCCTATATATCATATACCATCATCTCGTCCAAAGAAGGCATGTCAGCGGGTGAACGTCTAGTTGGGACCCAGGTGAAGATCTAAAGTGCGAGCGGACATCTCTATCTTAGAAAGGCCAAAAGCACTCAAATGTTTGGAATGGGATACCAAGGACTGAAACTTCCCCCTTCTTCCTATTTAGAAAGCTGAAACGCAATTCCTACAATTGTGAAAGACTCCACAAAAGGATTTGACCACTCATTCTAGTTGCTATGTACACTGGGGCTAGTACATAAACTCGTGTACGCTTCAAGGGAAGGGGAAAAAAGACCGACGAAACATCAAAGTAGGTTACGTAGTGAGCCGGTAGTTTGATCATCAGTCAAATGGATTCATCATAAGACGAGCTAATATATGAAACACTTTTCTAGGAATTATGGTGTACTTGCTTTAAAGCACCTGGAATCGATGGTGTGACTGACTCCTCCTTAATAGTAGCTTCCAGTCAGAGAGGGTTTCATTGATCATCTTCGTCTTTTGCAGGAAGCATGGCTCTCACCCCCTTTCCAAGATCTGATCTTGAACCTACATTCTATTAAATCTCAGGTACCTGTCTATGTTACCATCACTTGGTTGCTTCAGAATGTACTAAATCGTCAATACTTGAAAGCACGGACTGGACTTTAGCTCCGCCTTTACTTGAATTCTTTATCTTTATCTAAATTGTATATTTAAAGCTTACTCGCAGCCCTACTATTGATGCTTCATCTGCCACTCTTCTCATAATCTAATGGTGGAACTCTTATTTCTTGAATCATATGCATTGGATTCCCAGGAAGAGACGAAAGATACTCGCGAAGAACAGTCATGGCCAAGTGGATGGAAATAGCATAAATAGAGCCAAGCAAGCCTTCTCTAAAAGAAGCAAGTGCAAGTCCCAGGAAAGCAGCTACTAGCTAATGTCAGAGGACCTTTGCTTGATTCGACTTCTGCCTTTGCCTTGATGGTACAAGTCCATTAGATGACGCCCACAAGAGGCCCTGAGTCGATATCACCTCGCCTGGAAAACTACCCTACCCTTATTTGTGGTGAGCTGCAAATGAAGACATTCTCGTAACGGGAGTGAGTGCATGGCCAGAAGACCAGACATGAAAAAACCTCGCCCTCATGGTAGCCGAAAACCGTTAAAAAGTCAATATTCGTTCCGGCTGGCTATCATACGTACGTACCATTCCTGACCTTACAATAAATGGTCAACTACTCTCAATTCGTACTTTGTTTATTAATGTAGCTCTCCTCCTCCTTGTACAAGGGCCCGCCCCTCCCTTAGTAGGGCCCGATTGAATGAGTTGGTTTTCTCATGGTGAGTCTTGGCTACGGAGGAAAAAGGCAAGCAAGTACACTTTGCAAGGTACTCTTCTTACTTGGTGGTTTTATACTTTTGCATTGAAGTACCCGGTCTGGTCAACGTAGCTTCGATCGCCAAGTGCAATTCAAGTTGGTCATGGCGTTACACCAACGGATTATTGCGTGGGTGCCTTCCTTTGGCTCCGAGGCTATTCATATAAGGAGAAAATCTGGGTCATATAAGGGCAAGGATCAAACCAACCGCTTATATATTATGTTGGATTTTCAATAGAAACGAAAGCCTCACGCTGCTGCTGCATATCTTCTGGTTCTTTCTCTAAAAAGGACCATAGGCTCCTCGTCGATCCTAAGCTCGTCGCCTCTCTGGCCTGTGCCGATCGACTACGACGACATGGAAAGAGATAAGATCGGTTCTCTTCTCCGCGGATGGCAGTTTTCCAACCCTCTTATAAATAAGTAATTGGAATCTTCAAAAGAACTGGAAACACGTCTTCCACTTCTTCTGATGTTATAGCTTGCTTATGCTGCTTATTATACTCTGACTGACAAGCGGAGCAGCCGACCTCACTACGTTCTCCCGTCGCGTCTCCGATCTACGATCGCCTTGCCAACCTGTACTACCCTGGACAACCAGAGTCTGACCTGACCTTCCCCACCAGCTCTAAAGGAGCATCTCCCTCGGAACGGGATACGAAGATAGAGTGGAACCGATTGAAGAGCGTTGAGACCATAGCACAGTCCCTCACTTCTTGATCGGATTGCTTGTGCCTGAAATGAGCCCTTGGCACTGTTGAGACATCGTTCCCTTCCTTAGCACGGTCCACGGATTGAACTCGTTCCCACCTTCCCTAAAAGTTCTCCTCCACCGGTCTTGATGTTGGAACCAATCCACGGAATGGGGAATAAGAAGCAAAATGAAAGTCAGTCTTTTAGTAAGCGTATATAAGCAGCTTTTTAGTGTATAAGCAATTCTTTAGTGGCCGCACCGAGTACGGTGGAGGTTGGTTGAAGATGATGTTACGCGGCGTTCAGAACCAGCCTTGAAGTGAATGAATTAGAAAGAACGAAGAAGTAAGGAAATGAGACGACTTTTTCTTGAACTATATCATAAACAGATCTTCCTCTCACACCAATCACGAGTTTTTCTCCATTCCTCTCGTATATCGTCGTAACGCCCTTAATGCTAGGTTTTGAAAAAGACTTTTCATGTCATTCCCATTTAGGTCCGATTCGGATCCCTCCGTTGTTTCCTTTTCCTCTCGCACCTTTTCCTCGAAATGAGAAAGAAGATGGTACACTCGAATTGTATTATTTAAGTGCTTATTGCTTGCCAAAGATCCTACTTCTACAATTGGTAGGTCACCGGGTTATTCAAATAAGTTGTGTTTTCCGTGGTTTTCCCATGTTACAACTTCTGTACCAATTCGGTCGATCCGGAATGGATCGGTTAAACATTCCATTAGGGAGCCTGGTCTTGACTCTTCTGTGTGGTATTCATTCTCGTTCGGCTCTTGGAATCACATCCAGCAGTGGTTGGAACAGCTCGCAAAATCTAACCACTTCACCTACTTTATTGCCCCCAACCCTTTCTCGTACCTCTATTGAAACAGAATGGTTTCATGTTCTTTCATCGATTGGTTATTCCTCTCCGTTCGTATCTCTTTTTCCAATTTCGGTCTCGATTAGTTTACAAGATTGAATGGCCAATTCTCCTCCGGACCCCCGATTCGATTGTTTTCCAAGAATGTTGAGCCGGGCATGTAAGCCATGTATCTGGGAGGAACTTAAAAGAAGGGTTTCGGTTTCATTCATCTCCTCTGGTCTTAAAGTAAATATACCTATTAATTATTTGAAATGAATTGTAGGATGTGACTATATTACAGCAAAAGGACAGACTCCGTATATTCATAACTTCTGTTCTGCTCTCTTCACTCGAAGTTCACCTTTGCTAGCGAAAGAAAGACTGAAAGTCTATTCTATTAGTACAAAGAGGTGCTATTCACTTTACTCTGATCTCGATCACTTCATGGATGAAGACGACTCTTAATAGATATAGATGGCACCCCTCCTCCTTCCTTTTACCGTTGGGCTACATTTACATTTGGGGTAGATGAGCACCCTTGACTTGCTGCTTGACCAGATCCGGATTCGTTCTATGTCGTCTCAAAGACGTCCGGTTCCCAATGATTGATAAGCGAAGGTTTGTGGTAATAGATACCGGTCCCTTGTTGCAGCTCGGGATGACGCAAGGGCGGTTAAAGTCCTGGTGAAAGAAGGAAGTAAAAACGAGAGTTTTTAGCGTTAATGGGACGGGACTCTCTTAATCTCTTTCATCTTTCTATATATACTCCTTTCCTTACTTACTTTTTGAACTTGCTGCTCATCTTGCTTGAGATCGGTTCTTACGTCGATTAGGTTACCGGCTTGTTTAAAGCAACAATGGGCCCACGGCTTCTCGAAGCCAATCTCGCACTTGACACGCAAGGCAAGAAAGACCTGGCTTTCTTCAAAGGACAGTCAGAAAGGATCTTAGCCAACGGTGACCGGCTCAATGAGCACCTTTGGGCGATGGTTTTTCGATCCTCTCTCTCACTTGAAGAAAGATAGCCACTTTTATTATATACGCAATAATGATAGAGTACTTTTAAAAGGATAAGGCTAAGGTGAACAAGACCCCAGACGGGTAGTTCAACATAAAATTCTTAGAATGCGGCAGCCTGAAGATGAACAGCACTTGGCTTGGCCGATTTAAGGAAACCTTTCGGAAGAATTCCGCTTTATAAAATTATCTCTTTATGTAAATGAACTATGGGGAATATATGACGAAATAGATTGGAATAGAACGAACCTTTGCATGTTCAAGACCAATCAGTGATCGACTCGGAGAAGGCAGCCACTTCACGAAGGCCAAGAGCGGAGGCAGCTATCCATAAATAGTTGATCCATTCAGGAAGTGGAGATCGATCGCACCTGATCGGTTCATGGGGAGCCGCGGCAATCATTTCTTTCTGGAAGCTTCTAGGTGTTATCGACGCCCTAGCTTGGTTTGCTTTCGAGCTGGGATGAGTCAGTCCTTCGTTCAGATTTCAGATTCGCATATCAAGACCGAGTGGGAAAGGCACTACCCACTTTCTGGTGGGGGTACAGCCAATTCAAGATCCTTCTATAGTTGCAGATCGAGATGAATATGCTTCTTGCTTTAGAATAACACCTTGAAAACCGAATGAATGAACCAGCGAAGAAAACGTTAGGATCAAGGGCTGGTCGATCGGGAAAGAATGGGGGAATCGAATAAGTATAGCTCACTCTTATCTTATAAGGTAAGGCCTCTTGCTCCCTCTTTCCCAGGAGATCTTGGACCATGGGACCAATGGACCGAGTTTCTTCGACCAATGAAGACAGATGTGAAACCCTTACTCTCGGATCGTTACCAAGCGGAACTCCATTCATGGCGCGGGTACGCGATGAAGGTGCGTGCTCACTTCCTAGGACGGGAGGCCATGGACCAATAATAGCTCTTACTCGGCCCGGTCTCTATGCCTTGGCAGCGGAAGCTATCTTGCATTCCTTCTTCTATTCCCCGTTCTTTCTTTGGCACTTCTACTGGTTGTCGGTAATAGGTAGTCGGTAGGCGGCTTTTGACTCCACGAATGGACTGTCTGGCAAACAAACTGGTGGGCATAATACATAATAGTTGGATTACGGAAATTGTTCACCCAAAGAGCGGAGAGCACCTGCATTCGTTTCGGGCCAAGCAGGTCAAAAACGATAGTCGTCTTTTCCTTCGCGAAGAGATCCGGGGTCATTGGATAGGGTGAAAGGCTAGCTTCTGAATCACAGGTTCCTGGTTCAGATGCCGCTGCATCCGGTGCCGGTGCCAATCACTAAACAAGTCTGTGTAGCAGCTTCGGCCCCCTGACAGAACGGGGGGCTACTCTTTGAATGAAGTTCCGTCCCCTTACTTATAGTATAGGCACGCAGGAGCTCTTCTTAGCATCAGTTCCGTCATGCTTATAGGAGGATGCTATCGAGGAGCCTAACTCGCATTAACGTAGTTATCTCCTGTCCTGCCTATTACTATGAGTTGGGGTTCGTAGAGAACCCTAAAGAAGGGACCTTGCTTACTAAGACTGTTTCAAAGTCTAGGGGGTTTACCTACTCGACCGATAGGGAGATGGTCCTGAAGTTGCCTCACATGGTATGGGCGTAAATAGCGCCTCTAGGCCAAGTCAAGTATAACAGCGGATATGATTTCCACATGCCAAACCAACCCCAGACGCTTATTTTACTTGAAAGCCTGAAGCTGATTCAATCTCGTAGCAGCTGTTGATTTTGATTGTCTTGTAGCTGATGAAGCTTGAATTTTGAATTTAAAGCCTAGAACTGTGGAGTGGTGTGTGGGACTCGTGTATGTAGTAGTAGCTAGACTCCGCGTGCCAGCTTCGCTCCCCCCACATTTGTAAACCAATATCCCGTGGTAGACTGACGCTCATCTAGGTCTCCTGCTAAAAAGCATAGGAAAAGTCTTATCTTAGTAAGTAAGCAAGGTTCCATTCCACCCCGGAAGGACTAAACAGAACTCTAAATGGATACACGGGGTGAAGTGATTACTCAATCACTAACACTGACGATAGGTGTTAAGGAGATTTCAAAATCCTTCCCTTTGTGCCCGTTGTCTAATCTTTTTATTAGGACACGGGGTTCCCAGTAAATTTTTGATATCTCCCTCCCCAAGAACCCTTCCCAACCAGTCACATTCTCGCTCGATCCGAGGGGATTTTGGCTACAGAACAACTCCGGGATACTACTCAGGAGGGAAACTACTACCTCTGCTCCACCTCCACTACCACGGGGGACCGTAGCTCGTTCCACACGGAAGGCACTATCACCACTTCCGGGGGAGTCACTTACCCTGGTATTGGAGTTGGCAACGAGCTGCTCTTCTGTTACTAAATCATTTCAGAAAGAAAGACCGGGCAAACCCTATCCCATTCCA
>JAUJEF010000330.1:52500-72500 GCA_030444885.1 Citrus sp. QX-2021 | reverse complement strand
AAACACGGGCTTTCTAAGCTCGATGTGGGAAGGTACTCTTCTCTTTCCCCCTGATCTACCTATGATCCCAGCTGAGCTCCCAAGGCGTGCATTTCTTGCCAAATAGAGGACGACTGGTCCCCGTTAACCCTGAGACCCTGTACTACATAACATAGTTAGCTTAGCCCGCTAACTCCGATTTCATAGTTATTTATCTTAAGACTTGGAATTGTAAGAAACAGAAGCAGTTCTGTGCCATTCATAGCTGTAACGACTACAACCGATGTTAGGAAAGATTCTATCCGACAGGTGCCAAGCATCAGATTAGGATTCTGTCGTAATCACAGGAGGAGACCGGCTTTACCTATCCAATTGACCGTGTACATTTGATGGTAATCAGATTTTCTTCCCGCTTTCTTAGTTCGCGAGAGTCCCCCCGAGCATAGAAATTGAAAGTCACATTCCTTCGATAGGGCCAAATAGAGAAGGGAAGTTCTCATAATCGGCTTGGGTGAGATAGCAGGGCTACCAATTAACCTCTTTTCATCTAGCTAAGCTGAGGAATCCAATACCAATAGCAATGGAATCAATGAGACTACAGTTCTCTTCATTCAATTCTTGAAATGGAATTCCTGCATTGAAAGACACAGAAACCAGGCTATGATAAAAGGATGTCGCAGAAGTAGTCTTCGGGTGATTCCGCGAGACGGAGCATGCAGCTACCCTACCTTGCACATAAAAGGCCTACTGGGATGGAACCCACGATTCGTCGTTGTATACATCTGTCTTTCTAAGGATTGATGTTGAAAGTCAGTTCACAAGCATAACCTATTGGCCCTTATCCATGCCCAACCATCCTGCGCTCCCTAACCCCGGAAGTGATCCTGGCTTGAGTTTTCCTCTCCTTGCACTAACGGACATCCCTCTCATTCCACCCTCTCGCTATGAGCAAGTCGGTTTTAAGCTTCCTCTTCGATCACGTGATCTATTCTCAACTGTCATGATCTTTTCTCTGAAGAAGACTCATGTTCACTTCCCTTGGGCTTCGGCCTCAGTCTATGCTCCTTGCTAGATCGGTTGTCCCTTGTTGCATCATCAGAGACTCCTTTCTGCCCATCCTCAATCTTAGAGCAATCTAACCGCTTGGGTGTATACAACAGAGGATTTCACCCCATTCCCCTTAGGCATTGGTCTACGCTTAACTTATCTTCTATTGATTGTTATAATTCCCTCGAAAAAGACTATGACTATCTTCGGGCTTATCCACTCCTTCTCAGTCTTGGTAGGATTCGCCCCTTTCTCTCCATCAGTCTAGCTAGAGATGTACTCCAATAGAGCATTCTACATAGAAGAGAGCCACGGCATCATCGATCCTCTTCTTCACCATTGGATCCTGGGACTGCAGGGCTGACGAAGCTGTTGCCAAAGACTTTGGGATCGATCTACGGGCCACGGGCCGATTCTTCAACTCCCCCTGTATGCCATCCATCTTCGAGGAGAGATTGTCTTCCTTCCTATGCTATGATATTCCCAAGACCAAGAGCAGTTCTTTCTCCAAGAGCGTCTACGCAAAGAAGGGATATGACAACAAGACCGTCTACTGTAACAGAACTAGCGGCGGTTACGTTCACAGATGCCCAAAGAAAAGAAAGTCCCACACCTATGAGTGCGCAAAGAGCTTATTCGAGAGCAGCTGAGTCAATAGCACTGGATTCAAGGGATGCCTATTACCCCCTCTTCCCTACTTTCCTAAAAGCAGCAAAGGCATTCATTCATACCTGTAACCATAGCTTGCTTGCTACAAAGAGCCATGCTTAAAGGCATGAAGGAGCTTACCTTCGACTAAGGCCTGAGGGCAGGAGTTTACTAAGGACTAAGGCATGAAAGAGGTTACTATTGAGCATCGCTTGCCTTACTAATGTGCTGTGCAAGAAGGCTACGCACCTTGCCCTTATGAGTGCAATCCTTGGATGCTTACTTCTTCTATTACTAATATCATTTCTCTTATCGATTGATTTCCCGATAGGGCATTCGTCCGATAACGGATATGGAACTCTAGCACTACTACTCTAAGAAGGAAAGTAAGAACGTAAGGAAGGAAAGGCATAAAGAAAGGCACAAAAGGAAAGCAATAAAGGTAAAGCAGGAAAGGAAAAGGTAAGACTAGCAAGAAATCTGGGTGCTAGTAACACATACTAGTAGAGGTAAATCAGTTCCTACTGATGCCATACCATTGCCATACTTCACTAATTCAGTCTATTCTATTGGGCCTATGGGTGATATAGACTCTTCTTAGTCTTACCTCTAAGAAGAGAAATTGTTCCACTAATCTTCGTGCTCGCTTACTGCCTACCATACTTACCATGCCTACTATGCTTACTAACCCACTAACCACTAACTCCTACCATGCATACGTAAGGATATTCTCTTTATCACAGACAGTCTTCCTTCCTTATCCCGCTATTCCTGATTCTTGATAGCACAGGAAAGAGAGAAGACCGTACCCAGCCGAATCTCTTGACTTCACCGCTACGCACCTTTCAAACAGACTTGTCTTACTCCAAGAGCGAAAATAGCATCGGTTATCCTATCCGACAACCTAGGAGTAGTACTTGCTAAAGCTAAAGCTCTCGACACGTGAAAGCTCAAAGCAGTCTAGCTAAGCGCAGTGCCAGATACGTATGAAAAAGTTGCTGATTCTCTTTCCTTTAGATAAGTAAATTCCTTCTTCAATCGATTCGATTCCTATCTCCCCCGAGGCCTTTAAGCTTTATAGAATCCAGTTCCAGCGGAAGACTAAGTAAAGTACGGTAGCAAGTCAAATCAATCTCCTTTTGAACTCACAAGGCGAAATCTGAGATGAGAAGTCGAAAGCACTAACAAGGGATAAGCATTCACCCACAAGACCAGACAGACCGGTTATTGCAAGAACAGGAAAGAGAGCACCGCTTACGCACGCATGAAGTGCAGTTAGCTTTCTTTTCTAACTCTCACACCGGTTACGAAAGCAAGGGATATTCACTCAGCAGAAAGGGCTCCTCCGTTAAGAACCGATTCAGGGCATGCCCCTGAGACTAGTGCTACTCCCTGCCTTCCTTTGCCCATCTGAGATCGAATGAAAGTAGAGGAAACCTTCTGCTCTTCCGGCATGGGCAAAGATTCCGTGATCTCAAGGACGAAGCGGCTCTAATCTCAATGGACGGACACCTCTTCTCTTGAGCCTTGCTTCATTATTTCCATTTCTGTTAGAGCCACTCGCCCTTGGTTAGAGACAAATTTTCTTCTGTAATAGGCCCCTTTTACCATTTGCAGATCAAAAAGAAGGGGATAGAAAGCGGGTTGTCGGCAAGCGTGACGAGAGGGCAGAGTTCCTTTGTGAAATGGCAGACAGACACTTGTCTACGAAATCGGGTCCGACAAACAACGGGTAAATGGAGAGGTTTGACCTCAATGGAGGGGGTCTTGCTACACTGCTTCAGGCTTGCTTCAGGTTTAGCCCTTGATTGGCAGAGTGAGCGGGGACTTTGCCTTCTTCGTAAGCGTCTGAGACGGATCCGGGCTAGCCAGGTGACCTCATTAATATTAATGGAAGCTGTTCAAGAGGTTCGACATCTATGGGCGCTCAAAACAGACAATGTTGCCAGAAAACAGACTTTCTTTAGAACATAGTTTGGTAAGATAGTATGGTGCACTGCTATGATAGAAAGTGGGATGGGACAGATGACCCCACGGGGACATCCTAACACCCTCGAATCTGATTAGGAAAGAAGTGAAGTTAGCTTGGATGACAGATCATTTCAGTTAGCGAACACAAGCTGGAGAGTCACACGGGATATAGATATTGACGAATAAAGAAGTCCCGGGAGGATAGACCAGCTCGAAACTAAGCCAATTGACTCGTCCGAGTTCCTGTCAGGAGAGGGAACTAAGCAATCAAGTATAGCAGTGTGCGACGCTCTATCAACACCTTGTACAGAGCGGTTCTCCTCTACCTTGTGCCGCCCAACGGAGTATGTCTGGAAGTTCCCCAATTGCTTTGTCCTCAAAATCTACCCGAGAGGGTGTCAGTTTGGAAAGTGTCGATGAGAGACCTGTGAAAATGGATTGGTTTGAGGGGGGTCTTGAAGTAGGAAAGTCTAGGTCTCCCGCCCGTGTTAGCTTTAGCTCTTCTTTCTTCTGTCCTGTAACGGTCAGCGCAATCACTCTTCGAAAATCACTTATATAAGAATAAGATAAAGATCAAATCGAGTCTATCTTTCCTCAAGTGTGTTAGTTGAACGAGAAACCTTCGCCCAGGAGCCCATAGAGCAGGTAACCCTTTGCTTATGAAAAGATCTATCCAGTTGAGGACTAACCGAAAGGGCAGGAGAGGAAGAAATAAATGGAAAGTGCCCCTTCGGATGGGAGTTGATGGCGGCGTTCAATGGTCCCCAAAATGGGGAGTTCCCTTCTCTTGGGTCATTGGCAGCCGCAGATGGGCTTTCACTTTCACACCCGCTTCTGTTGCTGCTACTGGGTGGGATGAAGGCATCTATCTTATTATATTATATGGAAGAAGATCGTTAGATGGTTAGCGGCTAGAACAAAACAAGGGGGGTTGTATGGAGGTTGCCAAGCAGAGGATTGAATGAATTGAGATGCAGATAAAATAGATGGTAGGGTTCCAAACCCCGCCTAGCACCGAAAGAGAAGACCTTGTTCTGCAGGGTACGGCCCTGGACAGTGGAGAAATAGAATAAGATGGAGCCTACCTGCTTGGTTCGAACGAAGTAGATGGATCAAAGGGTTTTATTCCAGGTGGTTCTTATGCCACTTTTGATGGTCTCGGTTCGGACGAGATACATGGAAAACCATTAGATCGGTAGCCGGGGTAATTTCCTTCCCACTCCGAGGCAGATTGATCCGGATCCCTGGGAACAGGTCTTAGAGAAGTAGATGGCTCGGCTCCACTGGGAAACTATATGCGGAGCTAGAGGCAGAGGGACTTGTACTTGGCTCACCGTCAGAGGGATGGGGATGGGAAGTAGATTGCTCGATAGCTTACCCCGGGGGGAGAAGATTGATTTTCTTCTCATTGGATCGGTCGGCCACCATAGCACTAAGACGGAAAGCCTGGTAGGCAGTCTACACAGATGGGAAGTCACCAAAGGTGGGAAACTGTAAGTACCTATTACTCGAAGGAACCGCCACCATAGGATTTAAGACAAAGATGCCTTTTGACCCGCTAAGGCTCTTACTCAAAGAAAGGAATCATGGGTGATCGTAGATCAGACTTCCATCCATCGTATAGAATGATGCTCCTAGGCCGGGATTGATACATTACTACAAGGAAGCGCTGTATGAGCTGTTTTATCAGGTGTTTAAGCGCTATTATCAGGTAAGCGCTATATCCTCTTTAGTAAGGCATGCTTAGAGTATGCACCAGTCCTTATCTTCCCAACCATGCAAGGAAAGGCTTCATTCCCTACCAACGCTGCCCCAAGCAAGGAAGCATACAAGATTCTGGTCCCGGAGATTCTGAAAGCAAGGATGCCCTCTTTCTAGCCCCTCTTAAACTAGGTTTTAAGCAAGCAGGCCTGGCCTGTCTTTCGTCTTTCGGGTTTCTTCGCGGAGTAATGCTTACTTAAACACGAATGGTCCCTCGTAAGATAGGTGCACTTGTGGATATAGCCGGATCAGTATGACCCCGCGGACTCCCCTGATTCCCGTTTGCGTTGAGAGCGAGGACCGAACGGATGGAAGAGGCACGTGACTGCTTGACGGTATGTACCGGAGTCTCACATCCCCTAAAATAGTCGAGCTAACTGTGATAGGTCAGCGCTCCTTCGGATCCCTTTTTAACGAATGCCCTTAAGATGGGCAGTCGGCTCCTGCCCTTCACTCCTTTTCTACTCGTTTCAAGATTCTCGTATAGAAAGAAGAGTTGACTCAATCATCTTGAAAGTGAGAACTCATAATTATATATGAGAATACTGATATAGAGTACCGTGGTGGTTAAATATTCTTTAGCTAACTAGTTTATGTATATGTACTAGGTCGACCTAGCACTACTACTGATTACGTTGGTTATTTAAAACAACCAAAGAGGCAAGCTCTTTCCTCTTCTTTCTTTCGTCCACTGGGGTTAGCTCCACTCTTGCTAGACGTCATGATGATATACGTTTCATCCATCTGGTAAGGGAAGGGGTATTCCGACAAAACCCCCGATCTTAAAAGACATCAAGCACAGTCAGCATAGAAGTGAGCTTCCTAAAGTGCAAGTCAGGAAAGCTCTCGAATCTGGTTTGTGAAATCATCTGATGCACGTATCCGCTCTACCCGTTCTCTTTGCTTGGAATTAAATGTGGCACCAATATAAGTCAGTTAATGGGATATTCCTGGTAAGCCAGGAATTAGAACTATTTGATTGCTTTCTCTCAGGGAATGTTGTGGGCAGGATAATGTTAGTGGAATTCGTCGTCATCAAGGTGAGTTTGGCACCTAGCGTGGAATGGGATAGGGTTTGCCCGGTCTTTCTTTCTGAAATGATTTAGTAACAGAAGAGCAGCTCGTTGCCAACTCCAATACCAGGGTAAGTGACTCCCCCGGAAGTGGTGATAGTGCCTTCCGTGTGGAACGAGCTACGGTCCCCGTGGTAGTGGAGGTGGAGCAGAGGTAGTAGTTTCCTCCTGAGTAGTATCCCGGAGTTGTTCTGTAGCCAAAATCCCCTCGGATCGAGCGAGAATGTGACTGGTTGGGAAGGGTTCTATGGGAGGGAGATATCAAAAATTTACTGGGAACCCCGTGTCCTAATAAAAAGATTAGACAACGGGCACAAAGGGAAGGATTTTGAAATCTCCTTAACACCTATCGTCAGTGTTAGTGATTGAGTAATCACTTCACCCCGTGTATCCATTTAGAGTTCTGTTTAGTCCTTCCGGGGTGGAATGGAACCTTGCTTACTTACTAAGATAAGACTTTTCCTATGCTTTTAGCAGGAGACGTAGCTGAGCGTCAGTCTACCACGGGATATTGGTTTACACATGTGGGGGAGCGAAGCTGGCACGCGAGTCTAGCTACTACTACATACACGAGTCCCACACACCACTCCACAGTTCTAGGCTTTAAATTCAAAATTCAAGCTTCATCAGCTACAAGACAATCAAAATCAACAGCTGCTACGAGATTGAATCAGCTTCAGGCTTTCAAGTAAAATAAGCGTCTGGGGTTGGTTTGGCATGTGGAAATCATATCCGCTGTTATACTTGACTTGGCCTAGAGGCGCTATTTACGCCCATACCATGTGAGGCAACTTCAGGACCATCTCCCTATCGGTCGAGTAGGTAAACCCCCTAGACTTTGAAACAGTCTTAGTAAGCAAGGTCCCTTCTTTAGGGTTCTCTACGAACCCCAACTCATAGTAATAGGCAGGACAGGAGATAACTACGTTAATGCGAGTTAGGCTCCTCGATAGCATCCTCCTATAAGCATGACGGAACTGATGCTAAGAAGAGCTCCTGCGTGCCTATACTATAAGTAAGGGGACGGAACTTCATTCAAAGAGTAGCCCCCCGTTCTGTCAGGGGGCCGAAGCTGCTACACAGACTTGTTTAGTGATTGGCACCGGCACCGGATGCAGCGGCATCTGAACCAGGAACCTGTGATTCAGAAGCTAGCCTTTCACCCTATCCAATGACCCCGGATCTCTTCGCGAAGGAAAAGACGACTATCGTTTTTGACCTGCTTGGCCCGAAACGAATGCAGGTGCTCTCCGCTCTTTGGGTGAACAATTTCCGTAATCCAACTATTATGTATTATGCCCACCAGTTTGTTTGCCAGACAGTCCATTCGTGGAGTCAAAAGCCGCCTACCGACTACCTATTACCGACAACCAGTAGAAGTGCCAAAGAAAGAACGGGGAATAGAAGAAGGAATGCAAGATAGCTTCCGCTGCCAAGGCATAGAGACCGGGCCGAGTAAGAGCTATTATTGGTCCATGGCCTCCCGTCCTAGGAAGTGAGCACGCACCTTCATCGCGTACCCGCGCCATGAATGGAGTTCCGCTTGGTAACGATCCGAGAGTAAGGGTTTCACATCTGTCTTCATTGGTCGAAGAAACTCGGTCCATTGGTCCCATGGTCCAAGATCTCCTGGGAAAGAGGGAGCAAGAGGCCTTACCTTATAAGATAAGAGTGAGCTATACTTATTCGATTACAAGATTCTTTCCCGATCGACCAGCCCTTGATCCTAACGTTTTCTTCGCTGGTTCATTCATTCGGTTTTCAAGGTGTTATTCTAAAGCAAGAAGCATATTCATCTCGATCTGCAACTATAGAAGGATCTTGAATTGGCTGTACCCCCACCAGAAAGTGGGTAGTGCCTTTCCCACTCGGTCTTGATATGCGAATCTGAAATCTGAACGAAGGACTGACTCATCCCAGCTCGAAAGCAAACCAAGCTAGGGCGTCGATAACACCTAGAAGCTTCCAGAAAGAAATGATTGCCGCGGCTCCCCCATGAACCGATCAGGTGCGATCGATCTCCACTTCCTGAATGGATCAACTATTTATGGATAGCTGCCTCCGCTCTTGGCCTTCGTGAAGTGGCTGCCTTCTCCGAGTCGATCACTGATTGGTCTTGAACATGCAAAGGTTCGTTCTATTCCAATCTATTTCGTCATATATTCCCCATAGTTCATTTACATAAAGAGATAATTTTATAAAGCGGAATTCTTCCGAAAGGTTTCCTTAAATCGGCCAAGCCAAGTGCTGTTCATCTTCAGGCTGCCGCATTCTAAGAATTTTATGTTGAACTACCCGTCTGGGGTCTTGTTCACCTTAGCCTTATCCTGAAAAAAGAACTCTATCATTATTGCGTATATAATAAAAGTGGCTATCTTTCTTCATGTGAGTGTGGGATCGAAAAACCATCGCCCAAAGGTGCTCATTGAGCCGGTCACCGTTGGCTAAGATCCTTTCTGACTGTCCTTTGAAGAAAGCCAGGTCTTTCTTGCCTTGCGTGTCAAGTGCGAGATTGGCTTCGAGAAGCCGTGGGCCCATTGTTGCTTTAAACAAGCCGGTAACCTAATCGACGTAAGAACCGATCTCAAGCAAGATGAGCAGCAAGTTCAAAAGTAAGTAAGGAAAGGAGTATATATAGAAAGATGAAAGAGATTAAGAGAGTCCCGTCCCATTAACGCTAAAAACTCTCGTTTTTACTTCCTTCTTTCACCAGGACTTTAACCGCCCTTGCGTCATCCCGAGCTGCAACAAGGGACCGGTATCTATTACCACAAACCTTCGCTTATCAATCATTGGGAACCGGACGTCTTTGAGACGACATAGAACGAATCCGGATCTGGTCAAGCAGCAAGTCAAGGGTGCTCATCTACCCCAAATGTAAATGTAGCCCAACGGTAAAAGGAAGGAGGAGGGGTGCCATCTATATCTATTAAGAGTCGTCTTCATCCATGAAGTGATCGAGATCAGAGTAAAGTGAATAGCACCTCTTTGTACTAATAGAATAGACTTTCAGTCTTTCTTTCGCTAGCAAAGGTGAACTTCGAGTGAAGAGAGCAGAACAGAAGTTATGAATATACGGAGTCTGTCCTTTTGCTGTAATATAGTCACATCCTACAATTCATTTCAAATAATTAATAGGTATATTTACTTTAAGACCAGAGGAGATGAATGAAACCGAAACCCTTCTTTAAGTTCCTCCCAGATACATGGCTTACATGCCCGGCTCAACATTCTTGGAAAACAATCGAATCGGGGGTCCGGAGGAGAATTGGCCATTCAATCTTGTAAACTAATCGAGACCGAAATTGGAAAAAGAGATACGAACGGAGAGGAATAACCAATCGATGAAAGAACATGAAACCATTCTGTTTCAATAGAGGTACGAGAAAGGGTTGGGGGCAATAAAGTAGGTGAAGTGGTTAGATTTTGCGAGCTGTTCCAACCACTGCTGGATGTGATTCCAAGAGCCGAACGAGAATGAATACCACACAGAAGAGTCAAGACCAGGCTCCCTAATGGAATGTTTAACCGATCCATTCCGGATCGACCGAATTGGTACAGAAGTTGTAACATGGGAAAACCACGGAAAACACAACTTATTTGAATAACCCGGTGACCTACCAATTGTAGAAGTAGGATCTTTGGCAAGCAATAAGCACTTAAATAATACAATTCGAGTGTACCATCTTCTTTCTCATTTCGAGGAAAAGGTGCGAGAGGAAAAGGAAACAACGGAGGGATCCGAATCGGACCTAAATGGGAATGACATGAAAAGTCTTTTTCAAAACCTAGCATTAAGGGCGTTACGACGATATACGAGAGGAATGGAGAAAACTCGTGATTGGTGTGGAGGGGAAGATCTGTTTATGATATAGTTCAAGAAAAAGTCGTCTCATTTCCTTACTTCTTCGTTCTTTCTAATTCATTCACTTCAAGGCTGGTTCTGAACGCCGCGTAACATCATCTTCAACCAACCTCCACCGTACTCGGTGCGGCCACTAAAGAATTGCTTATACACTAAAAAGCTGCTTATATACGCTTACTAAAAGACTGACTTTCATTTTGCTTCTTATTCCCCATTCCGTGGATTGGTTCCAACATCAAGACCGGTGGAGGAGAACTTTTAGGGGAAGGTGGGAACGAGTTCAATCCGTGGACCGTGCTAAGGAAGGGAACGATGTCTCAACAGTGCCAAGGGCTCATTTCAGGCACAAGCAATCCGATCAAGAAGTGAGGGACTGTGCTATGGTCTCAACGCTCTTCAATCGGTTCCACTCTATCTTCGTATCCCGTTCCGAGGGAGATGCTCCTTTAGAGCTGGTGGGGAAGGTCAGGTCAGACTCTGGTTGTCCAGGGTAGTACAGGTTGGCAAGGCGATCGTAGATCGGAGACGCGACGGGAGAACGTAGTGAGGTCGGCTGCTCCGCTTGTCAGTCAGAGTATAATAAGCAGCATAAGCAAGCTATAACATCAGAAGAAGTGGAAGACGTGTTTCCAGTTCTTTTGAAGATTCCAATTACTTATTTATAAGGAGGGTTGGAAAACTGCCATCCGCGGAGAAGAGAACCGATCTTATCTCTTTCCATGTCGTCGTAGTCGATCGGCACAGGCCAGAGAGGCGACGAGCTTAGGATCGACGAGGAGCCTATGGTCCTTTTTAGAGAAAGAACCAGAAGATATGCAGCAGCAGCGTGAGGCTTTCGTTTCTATTGAAAATCCAACATAATATATAAGCGGTTGGTTTGATCCTTGCCCTTATATGACCCAGATTTTCTCCTTATATGAATAGCCTCGGAGCCAAAGGAAGGCACCCACGCAATAATCCGTTGGTGTAACGCCATGACCAACTTGAATTGCACTTGGCGATCGAAGCTACGTTGACCAGACCGGGTACTTCAATGCAAAAGTATAAAACCACCAAGTAAGAAGAGTACCTTGCAAAGTGTACTTGCTTGCCTTTTCACTCCGTAGCCAAGACTCACCATGAGAAAACCAACTCATTCAATCGGGCCCTACTAAGGGAGGGGCGGGCCTTGTACAAGGAGGAGGAGAGCTACATTAATAAACAAAGTACGAATTGAGAGTAGTTGACCATTTATTGTAAGGTCAGGAATGGTACGTACGTATGATAGCCAGCCGGAACGAATATTGACTTTTTAACGGTTTTCGGCTACCATGAGGGCGAGGTTTTTTCATGTCTGGTCTTCTGGCCATGCACTCACTCCCGTTACGAGAATGTCTTCATTTGCAGCTCACCACAAATAAGGGTAGGGTAGTTTTCCAGGCGAGGTGATATCGACTCAGGGCCTCTTGTGGGCGTCATCTAATGGACTTGTACCATCAAGGCAAAGGCAGAAGTCGAATCAAGCAAAGGTCCTCTGACATTAGCTAGTAGCTGCTTTCCTGGGACTTGCACTTGCTTCTTTTAGAGAAGGCTTGCTTGGCTCTATTTATGCTATTTCCATCCACTTGGCCATGACTGTTCTTCGAGAGTATCTTTCGTCTCTTCCTGGGAATCCAATGCATATGATTCAAGAAATAAGAGTTCCACCATTAGATTATGAGAAGAGTGGCAGATGAAGCATCAATAGTAGGGCTGCGAGTAAGCTTTAAATATACAATTTAGATAAAGATAAAGAATTCAAGTAAAGGCGGAGCTAAAGTCCAGTCCGTGCTTTCAAGTATTGACGATTTAGTACATTCTGAAGCAACCAAGTGATGGTAACATAGACAGGTACCTGAGATTTAATAGAATGTAGGTTCAAGATCAGATCTTGGAAAGGGGGTGAGAGCCATGCTTCCTGCAAAAGACGAAGATGATCAATGAAACCCTCTCTGACTGGAAGCTACTATTAAGGAGGAGTCAGTCACACCATCGATTCCAGGTGCTTTAAAGCAAGTACACCATAATTCCTAGAAAAGTGTTTCATATATTAGCTCGTCTTATGATGAATCCATTTGACTGATGATCAAACTACCGGCTCACTACGTAACCTACTTTGATGTTTCGTCGGTCTTTTTCCCCTTCCCTTGAAGCGTACACGAGTTTATGTACTAGCCCCAGTGTACATAGCAACTAGAATGAGTGGTCAAATCCTTTTGTGGAGTCTTTCACAATTGTAGGAATTGCGTTTCAGCTTTCTAAATAGGAAGAAGGGGGAAGTTTCAGTCCTTGGTATCCCATTCCAAACATTTGAGTGCTTTTGGCCTTTCTAAGATAGAGATGTCCGCTCGCACTTTAGATCTTCACCTGGGTCCCAACTAGACGTTCACCCGCTGACATGCCTTCTTTGGACGAGATGATGGTATATGATATATAGGAACCCTGCGTCATCAGGACAACTTTGCCTGCTGCTTTATCTCCTTCTTCCCTTTGATTATTGGGTACGACCTGGGGTCTTTTCTTTCTCCCTTTTAGGGAGCCGAGCCCGCGTCTTGACGATCTTTGCAGCTGCATGAAAAGGATAGCGGAATGGCTTGGCTTTAGGTGTTTCATACATGGCTAGGACTGTAGTCTCAAATTGACGACTTACTTGAAGTGGCCTATAGCTAATTTAGAATTCCCATATTAAGAATGAGCGATGAGAGTTTCTGTCTTTTCTTTTCTACACGAATCGGGTGAGGTACTTTGTTATGATCTCCCACTTGCTGCTTGTCATTTTGGGTATGCTAAATCTAGAAGAGAAAGAAAGCTTTTCTGGTAGTATTTGCTGAGCTTTAGATCCTTTCTTATCAACCAATCTACATTCATTACACGAAGCTTTAGCTGTAAAATACCCCTATTTGAAGGAGTCTGCTGTCACGCACTTATAGATCTATACGTAACTAAAAGCAACTAATCGCAACTTCAGAGTCAAGGGAGGGCTCTTTGTTTCATATCTTTCACTTCTTCTTTCGTATATGTACTTTCTGGCTGATCTAAGAAAGACAAAAAGAGCGGTTTAGACACATGTTGATAGCAGCTTTCTATAAAGCAAATTGTAGTGGTTGAAAGAAAGTAAGTAGTTCAAGCCAGATACCCTAAGGAGATGGAAATACTCGGTCAAAACGGCTTTGCTCGATAGATGTAAGTACGATCTCTCTAGAGAGTAAGGGCCGGGTCAACAAGTAATGTAATGATAGAGACCAGAGAATCGCCTTTCCCTGGGCTACTCATAGTTAAGAGGAGAACTTGATCCTAGTGGTTCACCAGAAGGTTACCAACCCAACTAAAGAGTATAAGCTTGAAGCTTTCATCGATGAAGCAGGGCCTAATAATAAAATAATAACGAGCGAATATCCAAATTTGAAGAAAACGGAGGGCGAATGCGCTTGAAGATGGTATAATCTCTCCCTCTCGATTTGAGAGCCTAAGAGCAAGAGCATTTTTAAGATTAAGGGAAGAGCCAAAAGAAATTGATTTCAGATTCCCCTTGGGGCTTGGATCATTGGTTCGATTCCTCTGTGAAGATACACCTAATCGGGAATGCCCTTAGGATAGGTTAAGAAGTGAAGGAATCAAGACCATATTGGTCACATAGTGATGTTTACTCACTATATGACTCAACCGGGCCTGGTGCTTCATGGCACACATGATCCACCAAGACATAGAAGAACCATTTCTTTGTGCTCAGCAAACCAGGCTAGGAAAACCTCTGTTTCAGAAGCAGAAAAGAGCCTCACTTACTCTAAGATAAGTAGCCCGAGGCATGCCCTGCCTCTTACTGGTGATAGTGCAGGGCCAGCCAGGTGTTCGGAGTATGAATCGTCACTTCCTGTTTATGACACCCATGGATTTGGGGAATTTATCATAACGGGATAACGAAGCGCCTCCCAGAGCGTACCACTCAAAGAACAGTCTGGCGATCAATAAGAATGTGCAGGCGATGAGGGTTTAGACGATTCTTGATAGGAAACACGAGCGCTGTTATATCGCTGAGTTCAAGAACGACGAGGAGCGTAGTAATGGCAGCGTTGAGCGAGCTTGCAAGAGGCGAGAGGCTGTGAGTCAATTCGATAGGGTTTTTCCACTTCACTCTCTGTCAAAGAATAGAATGAATGTGATTCCGGGAACATGGACGGAAACGAACTACATACAAAAGGACATATTCTTTCTTTAGTAAGATTACTCTGGGGAGCATAGTGAGGGCATTCCATCCTTTAGGGAGCGAGACTGTGCCGAAGCGTGTAGAGCTGAGGTGGATTAGTGCATTTAGTTGGGCCACTTACAGTAGAAGTGCATAAATCCGAATATGAATCATCAAGGGAAGAATATGAATAGATATGATTGTTGGCGGATTATTGTTCTCCGAGATAGTAGGAATAGGAGTTCAACCCCCTGCTTCGCGCTTGGAGAACGAACGTGAGGACCAGGAACGCACATAGTTTTGAAGGCCTCAGTGGCGTCAGTAGACATGTTTTAAAAGTGTCGATTCCGAGTCCAAGGTCGATAAGAAAGATTCCGAGGTTGATAAACTAGAATATCCCAGTCCCATATGATATTTATTGATTTCCAGTAATATCGATGCCTGCCTTAAGATTGAACACTTGTCCGGTCGAAACTGAAAAAAAAGAATAGAGTCTCGTTCGTCAGGGTCTCCAGTGAGGTCGCTCCGGTGGGCTATTAGGTGAGGCCAACACTGAGAGGTCTTCTTCAGTTGTGGGAGTTCCATATACAACATATATTCAGTTGGGAGTGTACGATCGGGTGAATGCCCTCTTGTAAATGCCTTGACACTTCTCCATCAGATTTACAATTTCGTTTTTCAAAAACAGAAAGGTAAAAATTATGTACCAATACAGAAGGATAAGTGTATATTATGTTATGTAAAATGTAAAAACAAGTTGTATAGCTCAACTTCGTCGAGCCTTGTTTTTCTCGGTCCTGCCTTTCTGTTTTTTCCCCCAGAGCCTGAGGTGTCGATGTCGGTTGGGATTTCCCCTGCACTCCTTCATTGTTGCCCCTTTTTTAGTAAGGTTGATTGGTTCAAAACCTCGTCTCCCGGGTCCTTCCTTTGACCCTCCTGAGCTGCAGAGTCCCCGATCCCTGTACCGACGACTTCAGGACATTGAGATTCCCCTGTAGGTAAACATTCCAATATACCCAGTGAGATTGAGGGTCGACGTAGTTGAGGAAGGATTTCATTACTCTGGCTGCCGAAAGTGGTAGACCTTCTTCATTTCTTCACCATTGCCAAGTCCCCCCGGCGAATGCACGGGTCATATTGTGCATCACAGGGGCCTGGAGAACTGGTAAAAGGAATCGTTTCGTTAGCGTTAGAGAAGACTGTGTCTGAGCAAGCAATTTCCACAATGTACCCTGGGAAGGTTGGAGAGGTCGAGTCGCGAAAGCACTCAACTGACGAGGAGATTGAATCCGCGAACCCGTTTATTAAAATAAATAGGATGCTTCTCCGCGCCAGGATATGAATGAATAAGTTTCCTACCTATGGCTAGAAAGAAGTTCCTAATCTCTGCCATTGCAAAACCCCGACATATTGGTCTCCATCCTAATCCGTCCCGCCTCCCGGCAAGGACAAGAAGTGAACGCAAAAAGGGCAGATAGTCTAAATCTAAAAGGGAGGACTGCTCAGCTACTTAATATGGGTCCCGATGACACAAACAACGTTATCACCAAAGATCACATAAGCCCGCTCTGCTGTCAGGCTTAGAAAGTGCAGACTGAGATGCAAGCAGAGGTCAAGAGAGGCGTGGTAGCACAAAAGAAGTCCTCTATAATAATGAAACCTAGTCTGCTGCTCGCTTGTCATGAGCGGCGGTGGGCGCACTGTAGACAGCTTATGACCCACAGGGTCGAATTCGCCAAAGCGGAGGCCAATAATGGGCCAAACAGCGGCATCATCAGATGAGAAATCACGATTAGGGGCCGCTGATCAAAGGCAGAGCATGGGATCAAGACTAAACAATTTGTTCAGGCCGAACACCAATTGGTTGAAGGGGTTACCCCCGTTCGGAGAGACAGAGATATACAAGAAGAAGAGGTAATATGGAATATTGTGCTGTGGCCTCCAAACAAAGTTCGCGTCTTGACGGGAAAAGGATTGACATCGAGTTCTAGCTTTTGAGATCAAAGGCTGGAGCCGGCTCGGCCCGGCAGACTACGCAACTCTTTGAGGTTACGAGGTGACGACATAGATTCACAATGGTTTTCACCTTAGCTGGATCAGCCTCAATTCCTCTTTCACTCACGATGAAAGCTAAGAGCTTGCTCGAAGACAGCCCAACTAGGGTAGGGATTTTACCTCTTTTTGTTGAATTGATTCAGGGGCTCAAAGGTAGGCTCCAAAAGTTGCAAGATCATGCCGAGAAAGTCGAAAAGCCACAGGCTCTCGTTCATCTTACCAGTCTACAAGAAAGAAGGCAATGAGCAGTGAGCGCCAGGTAGAGCAGCTTTATAGATAGGGGTAGTAAGGTACGAGAAGCGGTGGTATCGGGTTGAGCAGCAAAAGCTGTCAGGCGAGCAGTGGTCCCGAGTAGTTCATCAAAATCAGACCCGCAACGCAAGGGAAGAAGCGGGCGATAACCAAACTTCAGCAAGAGTAAAGTAAACAGAAGGATGAAGTAAGTGCAACAAGGGCCAGTCAACGAGAAAAAGGACCTTTACTCTCGTTTTCTGTCTTCGAATCTTGGTTCAGTTCGTTCCTCTCTCGCCCTATCTTACTAATATAATAAAGGGGCTCAAGCTGCGAAGAAAGTCGAGCTGCTCTAATCGAGCTGTGAAATCGGTGTGGTGAGGTATTGGAAGTGTTCAGCGAATATAGAGAAAGACACTAAAAAAGAGCACCGTGCTATACTGGCAGCAAAACCAGGTAGGTAGCTTTCGCTAATGAGAGATGGGTTTGCGGCGGGTGTCGTAGATCCGCCATTAGGTATTCAGGGGCATGAGCAGGGGGCTCAGGTTTGGATCCCCGCTCTAGATGAAGAGGATTTTCGTTGAGGCTGAGTCCAAAGAGCCCAAAGAGGGACTCAAGTATTTTACTTTATAGCATTCCACCTTGCATTCATGTCGAATGGGGAACTCTCTAGGTGAACCCCTGCGATATGGGTTAGATAAGTCTTGCTTTTGGTCAATTTCAGTCTGGTCTTAGGTTGCCGTTTCATCCTTTCGTGAGGACGATGTTAGATTTCTACAAGCGTGCTCCTGGTCAAGTCAATGGCAACTTCTACAAGATTCTTTGTGGAATTGTCGTCCTGAGGGCCGAGAAGAATAAAACTATACTTATAGACTGAAGCAGTGTCTGGAGAAGGAGAGATTCAGAATATGCAGTTGAACCTCATCCATTTGGTGATCATTAACCCATTTGTCTACCACATACAGAGCCCTCTTAAGATAGTTTGTTGTCTAACACTCTCAAGACAGCATTCTTCTCCTGCACAGTTAAAAGGCGCCATATCCTGAGGCTATGAACTACTGCTGTCATCTCTTTTCTTTCTCTTGAACGGGTATACTTTTTTCTTCTCTGTTTTGCTTAGCTTTCGGCTTTCGAATGCTACCGGATGCCCTCCTTGAACAAGTACCCGGCTCAATCTGAGGCATCGGTGTGTACCGCGAGAATAATCTTGTAACTGAAGCACTGGTTCGCTCGGCTCTCTTCAGCTTGTCAAACGCCATTTGACAATCAGGAGACCAAAACCTTTTCTGTTTCTGGTCTTTCTTCATTCAAAAGTCTGTTAACACTACTACTTTCTTCGAATAACCAATAAAAAGCCGATAATAGTTTGCCAAACCCAAGAAAGATCTCAATTCAGTGACCTTAGTGGGCGTAGGCCACTCAAGAATAGCCTTTACTTTTTTTTCTGGCAACCCCCAATACGATAAAAACTTAATCTCTGTCTGAGCGAAGCTGCATTTTTCCTGCTTTGCTTCAAATACAATTCATGCTCACGGCCAGGACTAATCTTAAATGTGGAACATGCTCTTCAAGGGTCCGGCTGTATACCACGATATCATCGAGGTAAACAACAAGAAAAGGGAAGGGGTCAATGTAGAGCGAAAAACAAAATTCATCAAATTACAGAAAGTGGCAGGAGCATTGGTCAGGCCAAAGAGTGATCTTTGAACGCTACTACGCATCCTTACAAATAGTATAGTGTAAGGTAGGTTTTGGGTATAGCAGGACTTGAACCCGTGACCATTAGGTTAAAAGCCCAATGCTCTACCAACTGAGCTATACACCCCAAAAAAGATGTAGTAGTAAATAAGGATTGGTGCGGAAAAGAAAAAAAAAAGATTCCCTCTCCCTTTGGTCGAGAATATTCCATATTCCCTCTTCTTCTCATCATATTAAAGGAGCGCGGCTCTGTGCTCGTACTGCAGAGCAAGCGAAGAAAACGTAAGGGCGCGCGTTAGCACTCCTGCAAGAAAACGGCCTAGCTAACGCGCCCCTTATTGAAAACTCAAGGAAAGCCTTGATCGATATGAGAAAGATGCGCTCAAGCACCCAACCTAGACTATACTATACAAGGGGCTTGGGCTCGAAAGCCGGCCTTAGTCAACAAGCACCTTTATTAGTAAGGTTGCTTGTTTCCACTCATTGAAGATTCTATCTACAAAAGAAGGTCAACGGGGAATACTAAAGTTGCTCTCACTGACACCATCTACGAGAAGGTGAGGTCGTCTTTCTTTCCAGCCGCCATACGGTTCGCCTTAAAGCCTTACCTTAAAGAGGGAGAAAGGGAGGAGCAGTTATCTATGTAATTACTTGTTGGCCGTTGTTCCGGTCGAGCACTCTCTTTTCTTTGTCTAATTCCGTCTTTCCAAACAAGACTGACTTCTGACCAACCCGCGAAGGGTTGTGAGGTTGGACCAGTTACGAAGAATGAATCTATATCTGTGTACGGAAGTTGCTGGCCGCTCAACTGTTCGAGCGCAATGCAGTGGTGGTTGGTTCCGATTCGACAAGGGTAGAATGCCTGGTCGAAGGTCCAGTACAGTAGGTAGCAGGCGTGTTCGTTTTGGCTCCCGAGCGAGAACGATAAATAAATAGGCGATGCATCATCCTTGCTGCTACGTACGTTGACCTTGACTTGACGGATTCATCCAATTGAACCCACACTCAAAGGAGGACCACAAGCTCGAGGCTCGACGAAACAGAAAGTATCAGCATTAAGAAACTTCTTGGGGTTAGCAGTGAAAGAAAGAGCCCGGCATTCATTTCTTCATTCATATTCATAGCTGAGTCTACTAAAAGAGGGACCAGCCTCATCGTGGTGATTAGATCTCTGATCGTTCACCTCTAATGTGACACGTTCCCTCCCAGTTATATGATCAACGGGATCAGTCGGCTAGAGAGAGAGCGTGGCTATTCTTCTTCCGGGAGGCAAAGTCGTCCCCTCTACTGATCGAACCCTCAGTTCGGAGGTCTTCGTCAACATGTTACGAGGCTCCAGTCTTCGGCGGGTCACGATTACTTGACTTAGAAAGGCGAAGATCTGGGCAAGGGAAAGCGCAGTGCGCCTGGTGCAAATGGCTTTCTTTTTTCATGATATACCAATCAGAATGGAGGGCCCCACCTACGTACA
>JAUJEF010000330.1:27500-47500 GCA_030444885.1 Citrus sp. QX-2021 | reverse complement strand
ATGAGGATAATGTATTGGCAAGAATGTTAGACCATAAGGAAGCTATTATATCCCATTTAAGTTGGGCCAGCTTGTTTCTGGGGTTCCATACTTTGGGACTTTATGTTCATAATGATGTCATGCTTGCTTTTGGTACTCCGGAGAAACAAATCTTGATCGAACCGATATTTGCCCAATGGATACAATCTGCTCATGGTAAAACTTCATATGGATTCGATGTACTTTTATCTTCAACGGATGGCCCTGCATTCAATGCGGGTCGAAGCATATGGTTGCCTGGCTGGTTAAGTGCTGTTAATGAGAATAGTAATTCTCTATTCTTAACAATAGGCCCTGGAGACTTTTTGGTTCATCATGCTATTGCTCTAGGTTTACATACAACTACATTGATCTTGGTAAAGGGGGCTTTAGATGCACGGGTTCTAAGTTAATGCCAGATAAAAAGGATTTCGGTTATAGTTTTCCTTGCGACGGTCCGGGACGAGGCGGTACTTGTGATATTTCGGCTTGGGACGCATTTTATTTGGCAGTTTTCTGGATGTTAAATACCATTGGGTGGGTTACTTTTTATTGGCATTGGAAACACATCACGTTATGGCAGGGTAACGTTTCACAGTTTAATGAATCTTCCACTTATTTGATGGGATGGTTAAGAGATTATCTATGGTTAAACTCTTCCCAACTTATCAATGGGTATAACCCGTTTGGTATGAATAGTTTATCAGTCTGGGCGTGGATGTTCTTATTTGGACATCTTGCTTGAAGCTCTATTTCGATATCTTAGTGAACTGTTTGCTTTCAGTCTCTCTTCCTATATATTTATATAGACTATCTACTACTGAAATAGGACTCACTACTGACCGACTTCTTTGTGGTCTGACCTACAGTTAATAGGATAGCTGGATAGGGACAATGGAAAGTAGGCCTAAGGAGCGCTATTCCTAGAAGCTATTCCCCTAAGGGGCTATCTTCCTAGGGTGTGCTATTGGATTTCGATAGGCATCACATAGACCCTCATCAATACACCTGCCTTTTCCGGCTTCTGATAAGATCAAGAGAATGAATTTGTGGAGAAAGGAGATGACTGAGTGCGCGTATCCAGGAACTGAGCCAAGTCAACCCCTTCGACATGTTGTTCCCCGAAGCATTTGAAAAAGATAAGGGGGAACTAACCTAGTGAGAAGTCTTACCCTGGGAGTTTATACCTCTATTGACAATCCCTTTTAAGAAGTGGTGTCCGGTCACCAAGAAATTCTATTGATTCCGTTCAGCGAAAGGTAAGGTGTCCTTATATCACGAGTTTTATACCCCAGGGATCATCCAGGTCAATCTGCATGAGTTTTGCTGTTCATACATGAGCCATAGAAGCAAGCTGCCCGCCTAAAATAAGGCTTTGTGAATAACCAGTTCCATAAGTTCCAGTTACAATTCGCTGACCTCGCAGCTGACCTGGGGACAGGCTTGCTAACCTTCGGGCATAGTGACTAGTGACGAGAGGAGTTGCTTAGGGACCTACGGAGCTAGTGACCGAAGCAGAGTCAATTCATATTAAAACCAGAGGAGGAAATTCTATGTCAATCGCCATCTCCTTGGCACACGTGACAGTTATCACCTCTACCACGTCCTCCTTAACGTCCCTCGTTATCTCGTGCGGCATTCTGCCCCTGGTAAAGTAAGCAAGGCTTCAAGGAGGCCTATTAGCAGCCGTTCTCTTATATATGAGACCTACCTGAAAGAAGAGATCTCATTCTGACTGTAGGTGCTATCCCTCAATAGAAGAGATCGAATTAGTCATTCATCCCTTTCTTCTTCTTCTGTGCCCATCGGATTCGGTACTGTCTTCCCACTTCACTAAGAAAGAGTCTCGACCAACCCAGTATTGACTTATCTCAGTATTTACTTATTATATACAAGTTTTGGCTTTCCCATGACCGCTAGACGGAAGTAGCCCGCCTTCCTAGTAATACACAAGGATTCTCCACCCACTATTCTCGTATTATAGAGATGAGATGTCGAAAGATAGAGATAGAATCGAGACAGATCTTCTTTCTTCTATCTCTCTTGTGGCATTCATCATCTTGAGTGCACAATGTGTCTGTCTCTCATGCGAATGAGGAAAGCAAGATAACAGAGTAGCTTCCGTCCACAGAGTCCTCTCCTTCACAGGCTGGACTGGTCCCCGGAGGTGAAGCCAACTTCTTACTGATTGAGCATGATGACAGGCGGCAGTACGTACTTTCTTCGCATCCTTCGTTTCAGGACAGGAACCATCAGGTTTTATTATTTCGAATATGAAATAAAAAAAAATACTAGAAGTAATATATGAATAGGAGATATTTGAAGTTGACTGGCTTAGACGAATTAGCTCAATCTTCGACTTTTCTTTCATTCACTACTTCACCTGCGAACAACCCCTGAGCTAACAAACCGGCCTATAACAAGTGATTCAAGAAGTTGATTCGCCCTTCTATGAGAAGTTTCGTGGCTTCGACGGAGACGGCTCCAACCCGATCTCCCGCGGTCTAGTACAAAAGCCTCACACTCATGAGATTAGAAGTTTCAGGCTGAGATTACTCTCGTCTTAACTCTAATTAATCGGCTTGATTCCTGAACTGACTTATGAGACTAGTAAGGCTTCGCTGTCCTCCCCCTAACAACCTCCGGTGGTGGACCAGAGCTGAGCTCCGGCCCTCGCTAGTTGGCTGCTAGTTGTCTCAGCAGGGGTTTAGGAGGGGGGAGAGGCTTACCAATATTCAAGAGAAAGCGGTCTTGGTCACGAATACCTTCTGACTTACCTTACTCTTTCTCGACTTTTCCTTTCTTCCGCTTGACAAGGGGCGCGAAGAGACTGAAGTAGTTCTTTTGGGGCTCTGATGACCTCTTGATTTAGGAGCGAAAGAAGATGGATCTATTTAAGAAGAATCCGCAGCTAATCTTGTCGGAAGAAGCCCTTTTCTCAGGGAAGAGAAAGAGATCAAGCGTCAGACCTAAGGATAAGATCTACGCTACAATTAATGGTATCCCCAAGAGATTGAATTAAAAGAGTAAGGAAAGTCCTCTCATGACTGGAACTGGCTCAAGTCAAATAAAGAAAAGAAGTTCCAATACCTATTCTCAAAGAAAGCAAGGGCTTGCACGGTAAGAAAGATAGGTTTAGTCAAGCGCCTGGGGAATACCCCATGGATAATCGAAAAGGAGTGCTACGTTCCCCGGTTCTGGATTGACAGTTAGGTCAGGTTCCAGGGAGGCATTGATTGCTTACTCGTATTGGTTCCGTACCCTCTTCGCCAGATGGATCAGATTTAGGTGGCCTGGAAAGGGTAGTTCCGCTCTTCTCTCTCCGGGGGCACTCTCAATATAAGTAGGAACATCTTTGTGCACAGCTGATTGTGTAAGAGAATAGGTTCCTTCTATTCTTCCTAGAGGCAAGAGAAGCGTGCTATTCTTTGTCCTCCAAATTTTGTAAGAGAATAGAATATAGGGCCTCCATTAATGGGTGTCCTTTTCCCCCTCGTGATTGGGGTTCCGTACTTGCCTGTCTGGTACTTTAATAATGTTCGCACTCTCTTTTGTTTAGTGTAAAATCCTGATCCCAGCTGACCCCAGAATCAAAACCTTCTTGTTCTAAAGGCATGGCTCTCTCGCATCTTATTCTACTACTTCTTTTGTAGAGGAAGTCAGTCGTGAATCTCGGTCTAACTTTGTTACCTTAGCCTGGAGACAGCCCTAGTTTCCTAGGCCTCCTTCTATCCCGATATTGAGCCAAGCCCGGCACCCCTGATTGTGTTACGGATTCTGTTGCCCAAGAACAATCAAACTGTTCGTAGCTCTAATTGCGTGATCGGCTGTTAGGACGATGGGGACGATAGAGAGTCCTCTAGCCCGGTCCCGTCCTATGTGAAGCTCTCCCCCAAAGCTTCCAAATCCTTGCTAATAAGAAATGATCTATACGACCTCGCATTGCCGGTTGACACATCCCGCTACGCTCCTGCACCTGGGATAGTAGGGCCAATGCTCTTATTCTACTTGCGGATTCTCTCCATCTAGGAAAGAAAGGGCCTTAATTAAGGCCCTTTCTTTCTGGCGATGATTCGATTCTTCTTCTTAGCTTGGCCATTCGATTAAGGTTCTTTCGATCGAGAAAGAGAACTCTTATTCATCCGGAAGTGACTGAACTAGCCTTTGGGCTTAAAAAGCGCTGTCGCACCTTCACTCTTTGTAGTGTATTAGTCGGCCTTACAAGCGCTACAGCTAAGCTCGGCGTAAAGACTCTTTATCGGAGACTTCTATCTTTATGTGAGGACTAAGGACTCTTATTCTGTAACAGCTTTTTTCAACCTCCCCTCGGGAAGTACGGTAAGAGGAATAGCCTATCTTCTATCTAGCCTTGAGCCCGGTATCTTGATTGCTGCTACTTTGATTTAGCCCGAGCCGGTGCCGGGGCCAGCGTCTATTAAGAAGGGGATAGCCGGAACAAACTACTATTAAAGTGAAGTCTTAAATCTCGGATTTACTATCTAGTGCAATTTAAAAAGAGGGAAAGATCACATCCTTAAAAGCCTTAAAAAAGTTGATGTTTTCCGGGGATTTTCCAATGAAAAGGCTTTTTTTGGCCCTTTTTCCGCTATTCTCGTAATGTATCTATTTTCCGGCATTTCATAAAAACCTCTCAAAAAGAGTGACGAAAGCCCGTCTTATTCGTCTGATTTCCATGATTGGGCGGATTCGGAAGCTAACTATGAGAGATGCTTAACACATGAAATATTATTATTCGAATAAGAAGCTTGTTCCGTCGGGCCAGAATCCTTTGCATAACTAGTGTAGTGAAGTCCTTGTGAAGGATCTCCGATCAGGGCGCCTACTCTAAAGGTTTAAAGAATAATGACAAGTGGATCGTCCGGTTCAGAGATTGTATCCGTTCTTTACTCTACCAAAAGCCCTCTTCGAAAAGTTAGGGGCATAATAAATTCCTGCACAATCTGTTTTGTTTATGCATTCTATTGTTTTCTGGGGAAGAATAAATGAAGCTGCCAAGTAGATATAAATACTATTCAGAACTTCTCTAATAAGTTTAAGTCTACCTGCATGAAAGCAATAAGATCATCTGCAAAACAAAGATGAGTCACAACTGGATTATTACATCTGTAGTGCAAAGATAAAGATCCATCTCTTACTTTCTGTTCAAGCAGTTGAGCTAGCATCTCCATCACCATAACAAATAAGGGGACATTGGGTCACCTTGTCTGATCCCCCTTTTGCCTTCAAAGTACCCACCAATAAGGAAGACCATTAACAGTGATTGAGAACCAAGGTGTAGTCATGCACTCCTCTATCTAATTTAGAAATCTAGCAGGGTCAAACCGGCAAACCAATAAGATGTTTAAGTAGGCATGAACTCTTCTTCAGTGGTTATATAATGAAGACTGGCACCATAATATTAGCAATGGTTATAATAAATGCTGGTAATAGGGACCTAATCGGCGATCTCTCATCTACGCTATAACTTAAACCAACTTTGCTCCCGGGTCCTCCCGCCTATACTATAAGGTAAGGCTATAGCTACTCATGTGTGATTATGCTGGTTGCGTCCTCTTTTGAAGGATCCCCAGTCATTTGATGTTAGGCTCCTCTTATCCAGCTTATGATCCCACCTATGGTATTATCGGCAGGAGAGCTCACCCATATGCTAGTTGAAACCAATCTTACCTTATTTACGAGAAAGCCCGAAAGAGACTGCTCCGCCTATGTCCTCCAACGTTAGGTAGTATCTTGCGTTTAAATGGACTGGCCCCGCTTTTAAGGAAACTATATCCGTTAGATCTGAGGGCGGCAATGTTGAGAGGGCGAAAGCACACAAAGGAGGCGCGCCATCCAAGTCTTTCAAGTCGGAGGTTGATCCTGTGACTACGCATTGCTCTTTTGGAAGGGCAGGGGAAGATCTGGAAAGGAAGGAAGCCCGATTTCACGGTAAATAGCATCGGAGAGGAGCTGCTCTTTTATTTTTTAACAGAAAGCAGTGATGAATGGGACGGAGCTGCTACACTTCAGCTGGAGCTTATGTATTGGAGCAGAGGTGGCAGTTCAGACAGCAGCTGGAGCAGGACCAGCAACTAGGGGTTGTTCACAGAGCAGCCGTCTTTCCCTCTCAAGCGGAGAAGACTGGTTACATGTCCGATCCGGTAGGGATGGTTCTTCTCGAGAGATTAAGCTACTTACTAGAGTTCGGGTATTGAACAAACGGGTGGCAACTTGCCCGATAAGAAAAGTAGCCCGAGTGAAATAGTTCTTGTTTTAATAGCTCAGGAGTTGCTTGTTCCTTTCGGCACTAAGCTTACTCTCTTCCATTCCGGGCTCTTCGAAATAAAATTACCTTGACTACACCCTTCTCGGCTTTGTTACCCAGACACTCATCCTGAGCAATCTCTTCCTGTTCTGAAGTGTCCAGATCCGGCATCTTTCCCTCTTATTGTTCAGGGTCCTCTAGAACCGCAAAACGGTTCGGGCTGACTAGGGCATTCCACTAGCACAACTAGTGTCCAGCTCCCCATTCTCACTACTGGCTCGACATTTTATTTTTGCAAACACCGACCCTTACTCAATAGGGCAATGAAAAGAGGAGAACGATTGCCATCAGTACGTGAAAAAGTCCCAAAAGTGTTAGATTCATGCAAACTTTATTCATGTGCCTCAGGCGTTACTTCACAATCTTACCTCTCGATTTCGTTCACATGTGAGACTTGCGATCACAAGTATCACCTGCCCAATCAGCGTCTGAATAGGCAGTAAGAGTGAAAGGTCCTCTAGTGAACTGAATACCAAGTCTAACAGTCCCTTTGAGATAAGGCAAGATACGTTTTACTGCAGTAAAGTGGTCATCTGTAGGAGATAGCATGTGTTGACAAACAGAGTTAACAGCAGTGGAGATATAAGAGGTATCACTGCCAGTTAGAATAAAATCATCCTAATAAACCGCAATAATATGAGTTCGCAAACTGTTCGTTTGAATAAATAACGAGGAATCACGACGGCTCATAAGAAAGCCTTTACCTTTACTGATTAGAAAGCTATAAAACTTATCATACCAAGCCCCATGTCTGGGTCATTTACTAGCGTAGCGAAAGTTCCCTGCCGAGAGGGAAGAGAGGAGAAGTGACTTCGGGGCGTGCAGGTAGTTCAGTCACCCTCAGGTCATAATAGAGTATAGTATGACATCGGTAGGAAGATAATGCAGCCGAGACTGGCTTCCGGTCAGACTTTACTTGCTCTTGCCGATATGATCTTTCTTTTCTCCTTTTGAAGAAGTTCCGTTTGCTCCTATCGTAGATAAGATAAGAGTTACGGAATTGATAGAGCGTAATAGATTCCCCTAGCTAGGTTTGAAAGAAGAACTGCAGCTCAATTTTAGATGAACAATAGCTCTAGGGTAGGTTCTGCACCAGATAAGAGAGTTGGGATTGAGCTTTTACTAAAGGACCTATTCTTGTTATTGTCAATTCCCAGTCTTAAGACGATTATCCCTGATTCACCGACATTAGCTTCCGAACAAGCTCATGCCATCTCGTGAGTAATAGAAATCCTTTTCCTTCGTTGTTGCATTGGAATGCTAGTGCAATAAAATAATACTTTATGAAGGCGGAGCTGCTTTGAGAGAAATTATGCCTATTTCATTCATTTTCTTCGATAGCATCCGATTACTGAACACCTTCAACGACGGCACACTGAAACAACTCAAGCGAAAGAAGCCCACATACCCACTCTTCTTTCCCCCCTATCGCTAGGGGGCCTCGTTGTCGCCTTTGGTGAAAACGACTTCCGGGAATTGAATGCTCTCGTCGATAACGATCAAAAAAAGACTACCCTCCAAGAAATTGTATAACTTGGAGAAAGTATTCACTTTGTGTTCCCTGAGAAATAAGATCACAATAAATATTGTGTAGAAGTATTACTCTCTCGTCTACAAAAAATAGACGTGCGCTTACCTCTTGGAGATTTACTTCTGTCGGGAAGTGAACATCTCCAGTAGTATCTCTATAAACTCTCAAAAGAATTTCAAGTTGGTTCACAACTTTCTCCTTAACTACATCTATCGTTACACCAGTTCCCTTGTTTCCATATCAAGACTATTCATTTGATGGAGCATTAGGCCAGCCTAACGGCTACAAGAATAGCTACAGGCAGAGCCAAACCCATCCTAGAAACGAAATCCGCAATGAGTTGATCCATAGTTAGTACTACGTCCTAGTGCTCGTAAAGAAAGACCGCCAATTCGTATCCCGGAGATACAAGCAAAGCGCCCGGTCCTCTTCTCTTGTGTCGAAGTGTAGTGTAGTGCGGTGAGGTTTTGCCTCACAGAAGGAGTGGAAATTGGGGAAAAAGCCGAAACGGAACTAACGGAGATTGAGGTATACTCCGTGCTGCGAAACGGATTCGGCCAGTACAATACTGAGTCTTATTGAGGCCATGAAGACGGACAGCGCTTTTAGCCTGCCTGCCTATAGGGTTCTTTTCGATCTTGTACTCTACCAATTGATAGGTTGATTTCGCACTAACTGAATTTTGAAAAAGTTTGGAAAGAAAAGTAGACGGAACGACACCTGTGAACTCGGATAGCATTGTGGCATACCTTTTCATCTGAACTAGGCTACTTTCTTTCTTCTCTTATTCAATTTTGAGTTTCAGATCATTCTTAAAAGAAGCTCTCTCTTATATACGATACCACCAGATGTGCCCCTGCCACCCTCGTCCAATCTTCCTAAGTGCTAGCCTAGCTTCATAGGAAGCTGAACAATACGTCCAGCTCCTTAACGAATGAATACTTGGGCATATTTGGCCTGGAGTTAGGCTGAGATGCCTGGGCTAGACCCTGAAATCGCCGTCCACAGGCTTAATATCAAACCAGAGGCTAAGCCCATCGAGCAAGCACAACGACGCTTTCATCCACTCCTCATGAAGAAGATTGAGAAAAAAGTTAAGAAATTCAAAGATGTGGGTCTCATAAGAGAAGAGAAAGATCCCGATTGGTTGGCAAACATTGCCTCAGTGACCAAGAAGAACGGGCAGATTCGGGTTTGCATTGACTTCAGAGACCCGAATAACGCATTCCCTAAGGACGAATTTCCTCCGCCGATCACGGAAATCATGATAAATAATACCCGTGGATATGAACATCTTTCTTTCATAGAGGGCTTGTCTGGGTATAACCAAATAGAAATTGATCTAGACGACGAAAGGCACACGTCCTTTAGAACTCAATTCGGTACGTACTGCTATACAGTGATGCCATTCGGTCTCAAAAATGCTAGTGCTACCTACCTTACTAGAAAAGGGGCTATGATGCAGATATTTCGAGATCAACAACATAAAACAGTAGAGTGTTACGTGGATCACCTCGCAGATCTACGAGGGGTCTTCAAGATACTTCAAGCACAACATGAGGCCCTCAAAAGCTTTCTGGCGGTAGTAACGGGAAAGTTTTGGGTTTTTATTACAAGAGATGGAATCACAGTTGACTCAGCCAAAACTAAAGTCATCCTTGAAATGAAACCACCAACTAACCTCCGGGAACTCAAACGGGTACAAGGACACCTGGGCGGGCGGGGAAGCTTGATCTTATAAAAAAGCGGATTTTCCTGCATGAATCGACCTGATCATAAGATTCAAATACTTGCGGATCTACCCCGTGACCGATGGCCCGTGCACCATACCGACTGAAAAGCAAATCGAAAATCTTTCTCTTATTCCTTCAAGGCAGAAGCAGTGATGGCTTTCAAGGAAGCAGCCGTGTAAAATCAAAATTGGCATATACTTTTTCTATTGAAGGACCGAAGGCGATCATAGAGTTAAGAAAACTCTTATATTGCTTAAGCGCTTCTCATTTTCATCATGTACTTATCCCTAATCCGATTGTTGATCAATTCCGCATTACCAAAACAGATTAGATGCTTGAACCCATGCTAGCCATGGATTCGATCCAGCCACTTTCCCTATGGCTACCTCGTTATTAAGGAATCGGTTGTTAGTGAGCAGCCGCGTCTGGTGGATCAATCATTAACGGTAGAGCGAGCTACGCGCCTTTCTGACCCGACAACCCGGGCCCCTGAGCCAGGTTAACTATGCCTATAGTCCCTTTTTTCTCGTGGAATGGACAGTAAGGGCCCTTAAAACATCTTTTTCGTCGGCTGGACATGTCTTTCAATAAAAATCTTTTGTTCCAGAGGCAGGTTTCAAATGTGCTCTATCCCGGAGCGAGTCGGTCAAAGACAGGTGGTCGGCCCCGGCCCCGAATGGAACTGTATTACTAGCTTCACGTAGTCAACTATCCGCGGGATAGGGAGAAGAGATAGCTAACCATCAGATCTTCTTCTCTTTTTATTCCAAGAGGGTGACTTTATCATCATCTACGTTTCAACGACCTGGGATTGTGGCTATCCCGTTCCGAATCATCTATGCTATTCGGACACGAAAAGAAGAGTCCCCTACTCCAGGCTTGCCTGTACTGAGAGGGCCATTATAACTCTTATATCTCATGCCCACAAGTGGAGGGATGCAAAACGTACGGGGAAGTATAGGCAGCCTTCTTATATGCATACCTTCCCGGCCTTATCATTCACCGTGAGGTGTACAGTGAAGCCATGCGGGACTGTTCGTGTGCAGCGGTGCATAGATGATTCCAGTCGGATAGCCACATCCCAGTCGTTGAAACGTAGATGCGTAAAGTCACCCTCGGAATAAAAGAAGAAGATCTGATGGATCGCTCCATAAATGTGGTCCAGTCGAAGCCGAGACCAAACCCTGAAGCTCGCTAAGGGATGACAATAGTTGAAACTGCCTCTGGAAACAGCATTTTTGTTAGAAAGGTGCATGTCGCTGAGGCCCTTACCTGTCATTCCACGAGAAAAAAGGGACTCTGGCCTGGCTCAGGGGCTATCCGCAGATCATGAGAAGGCGCGTAATGATTCGGCTCGGCTCTGCCGTGTCTCCCGACTGAGGCTCTGCTCACTAATATTTAAGATGTTTTTAAAGAGGTACTGTCCATTCCCACGAAAGTGGCTGGATCAGAAATGGCTAGCATGGGTTCAAGCATCTAATCTGTTTTGGTAATGCGGAATTGATCTTTCAATCGGATTAGAGATAAGTACATGATGAAAAATCCAGAAGCTTAAGCAATATAAGAGTTTTTCTTAACTCTGATCGCCTTCGGGTCCTTCAATGATGAAAAAGTATATGCCAATTTTCTGATTCTATGACCTTCGGCTGCTCACTAAGCGCAAGCCATGGCTGCTGCTGCCTTGAAGGAAGAAGAGAAGGATTTTTCCGATTTGCCCCAGTCGACGCTGCGAGCATCGATCACAAGATCAAGTTTAATCTTATGATCGGTCCATTCATGCGAAAATCGCTTTACATAAGATCAAGCTTCCCCGCCCGCTTATTGTACCTGTATTTGAGATTCAGGTTGGTTAGTGATTTTCATTTCGAGATGACTTTAGTTTTGGCTGAAGTCAACGATTCCATCTCTTGTAATAGTAAAACGAAACTTTCCCGTTAAACCTTGAAAGCTTTGAGGGCCCATGTTCGTGCTGAAGAAAATGTGAACCCTCGTGGGCTCTGCGAGGTGATCCGTATGACTCTACTGTTTATGTTGTTGATCTCGAAATATCTGCATCATAACCCCTTTTCTAAGAAAGGCCAGGTAGCACGGCATTGAGACCAGAATATGGCATCACATATGTGTGCGACACCAGTGAAGGACGTGTGCCTTTCGTCGTCTGGATCAATTTCTATTTGGTTATACCCAGACAAGCCCTCTATGAAAGAAAGATGTTCATATCCACGGGTATTATTTATCATGATTTCCGTGATCGGCGGAGAAGAAATTCGTCCTTAGGGAATGCGTTGATTCGGGTCTCTGAAGTCAATGCAAACCCGAATCTGCCCGTTCTTCTTGGTCACTGAGGCAATGTTTGCCAACCAATCGGGATCTTTCTCTTCTCTTATGAGACCCACATCTTTGAATTTCTTAACTTTTTTCTCAATCTTCTTCATGAGGAGTGGATGAAAGCGTCGTTGTGCTTGCTCGATGGGCTTAGCCTCTGGTTTGATATTAAGCCTGTGGACGGCGATTTCAGGGTCTAGCCCAGGCATCTCAGCCTAACTCCAGGCCAAATATGCCCAAGTATTCATTCGTTAAGGAGCTGGACGTATTGTTCAGCTTCCTATGAAGCTAGGCTAGCACTTAGGAAGATTGGACGAGGGTGGCAGGGGCACATCTGGTGGTATCGTATATAAGAGAGAGCTTCTTTTAAGAATGATCTGAAACTCAAAATTGAATAAGAGAAGAAAGAAAGTAGCCTAGTTCAGATGAAAAGGTATGCCACAATGCTATCCGAGTTCACAGGTGTCGTTCCGTCTACTTTTCTTTCCAAACTTTTTCAAAATTCAGTTAGTGCGAAATCAACCTATCAATTGGTAGAGTACAAGATCGAAAAGAACCCTATAGGCAGGCAGGCTAAAAGCGCTGTCCGTCTTCATGGCCTCAATAAGACTCAGTATTGTACTGGCCGAATCCGTTTCGCAGCACGGAGTATACCTCAATCTCCGTTAGTTCCGTTTCGGCTTTTCCCCAATTTCCCACTCCTTCTGTGAGGCAAAACCTCACCGCACTACACTACACTTCGACACAAGAGAAGAGGACCGGGCGCTTTGCTTGTATCTCCGGGATACGAATTGGCGGTCTTTCTTTACGAGCACTAGGACGTAGTACTAACTATGGATCAACTCATTGCGGATTTCGTTTCTAGGATGGGTTTGGCTCTGCCTGTAGCTATTCTTGTAGCCGTTAGGGCTGGCCTAATGCTCCATCAAATGAATAGTCTTGATATGGAAACAAAGGGAACTGGTGTAACGATAGATGTAGTTAAGGAGAAAGTTGTGAACCAACTTGAAATTCTTTTGAGAGTTTATAGAGATACTACTGGAGATGTTCACTTCCCGACAGAAGTAAATCTCCAAGAGGTAAGCGCACGTCTATTTTTTGTAGACGAGAGTAAGCCTTCTACACAATATTTATTGTGATCTTATTTCTCAGGGAACACAAAGTGAATACTTTCTCCAAGTTATACAATTTCTTGGAGGGTAGTCTTTTTTTGATCGTTATCGACGAGAGCATTCAATTCCCGGAAGTCGTTTTCACCAAAGGCGACAACGAGGACCACTAGCGATAGGGGGGAAAGAAGAGTGGGTATGTGGGCTTCTTTCGCTTGAGTTGTTTCAGTGTGCCGTCGTTGAAGGTGTTCAGTAATCGGATGCTATCGAAGAAAATGAATGAAATAGGCATAATTTCTCTCAAAGCAGCTCCGCCTTCATAAAGTATTATTTTATTGCACTAGCATTCCAATGCAACAACGAAGGAAAAGGATTTCTATTACTCACGAGATGGCATGAGCTTGTTCGGAAGCTAATGTCGGTGAATCAGGGATAATCGTCTTAAGACTGGGAATTGACAATAACAAGAATAGGTCCTTTAGTAAAAGCTCAATCCCAACTCTCTTATCTGGTGCAGAACCTACCCTAGAGCTATTGTTCATCTAAAATTGAGCTGCAGTTCTTCTTTCAAACCTAGCTAGGGGATTGGATTCCGCTCTATCAATTCCGTAACTCTTATCTTATCTACGATAGGAGCAAACGGAACTTCTTCAAAAGGAGAAAAGAAAGATCATATCGGCAAGAGCAAGTAAAGTCTGACCGGAAGCCAGTCTCGGCTGCATTATCTTCCTACCGATGTCATACTATACTCTATTATGACCTGAGGGTGACTGAACTACCTGCACGCCCCGAAGTCACTTCTCCTCTCTTCCCTCTCGGCAGGGAACTTTCGCTACGCTAGTAAATGACCCAGACATGGGGCTTGGTATGATAAGTTTTATAGCTTTCTAATCAGTAAAGGTAAAGGCTTTCTTATGAGCCGTCGTGATTCCTCGTTATTTATTCAAACGAACAGTTTGCGAACTCATATTATTGCGGTTTATTAGGATGATTTTATTCTAACTGGCAGTGATACCTCTTATATCTCCACTGCTGTTAACTCTGTTTGTCAACACATGCTATCTCCTACAGATGACCACTTTACTGCAGTAAAACGTATCTTGCCTTATCTCAAAGGGACTGTTAGACTTGGTATTCAGTTCACTAGAGGACCTTTCACTCTTACTGCCTATTCAGACGCTGATTGGGCAGGTGATACTTGTGATCGCAAGTCTCACATGTGAACGAAATCGAGAGGTAAGATTGTGAAGTAACGCCTGAGGCACATGAATAAAGTTTGCATGAATCTAACACTTTTGGGACTTTTTCACGTACTGATGGCAATCGTTCTCCTCTTTTCATTGCCCTATTGAGTAAGGGTCGGTGTTTGCAAAAATAAAAATGTCGAGCCAGTAGTGAGAATGGGGGAGCTGGACACTAGTTGTGCTAGTGGAATGCCCTAGTCAGCCCGAACCGTTTTGCGGTTCTAGAGGACCCTGAACAATAAGAGGGAAAGATGCCGGATCTGGACACTTCAGAACAGGAAGAGATTGCTCAGGATGAGTGTCTGGGTAACAAAGCCGAGAAGGGTGTAGTCAAGGTAATTTTATTTCGAAGAGCCCGGAATGGAAGAGAGTAAGCTTAGTGCCGAAAGGAACAAGCAACTCCTGAGCTATTAAAACAAGAACTATTTCACTCGGGCTACTTTTCTTATCGGGCAAGTTGCCACCCGTTTGTTCAATACCCGAACTCTAGTAAGTAGCTTAATCTCTCGAGAAGAACCATCCCTACCGGATCGGACATGTAACCAGTCTTCTCCGCTTGAGAGGGAAAGACGGCTGCTCTGTGAACAACCCCTAGTTGCTGGTCCTGCTCCAGCTGCTGTCTGAACTGCCACCTCTGCTCCAATACATAAGCTCCAGCTGAAGTGTAGCAGCTCCGTCCCATTCATCACTGCTTTCTGTTAAAAAATAAAAGAGCAGCTCCTCTCCGATGCTATTTACCGTGAAATCGGGCTTCCTTCCTTTCCAGATCTTCCCTGCCCTTCCAAAAGAGCAATGCGTAGTCACAGGATCAACCTCCGACTTGAAAGACTTGGATGGCGCGCCTCCTTTGTGTGCTTTCGCCCTCTCAACATTGCCGCCCTCAGATCTAACGGATATAGTTTCCTTAAAAGCGGGGCCAGTCCATTTAAACGCAAGATACTACCTAACGTTGGAGGACATAGGCGGAGCAGTCTCTTTCGGGCTTTCTCGTAAATAAGGTAAGATTGGTTTCAACTAGCATATGGGTGAGCTCTCCTGCCGATAATACCATAGGTGGGATCATAAGCTGGATAAGAGGAGCCTAACATCAAATGACTGGGGATCCTTCAAAAGAGGACGCAACCAGCATAATCACACATGAGTAGCTATAGCCTTACCTTATAGTATAGGCGGGAGGACCCGGGAGCAAAGTTGGTTTAAGTTATAGCGTAGATGAGAGATCGCCGATTAGGTCCCTATTACCAGCATTTATTATAACCATTGCTAATATTATGGTGCCAGTCTTCATTATATAACCACTGAAGAAGAGTTCATGCCTACTTAAACATCTTATTGGTTTGCCGGTTTGACCCTGCTAGATTTCTAAATTAGATAGAGGAGTGCATGACTACACCTTGGTTCTCAATCACTGTTAATGGTCTTCCTTATTGGTGGGTACTTTGAAGGCAAAAGGGGGATCAGACAAGGTGACCCAATGTCCCCTTATTTGTTATGGTGATGGAGATGCTAGCTCAACTGCTTGAACAGAAAGTAAGAGATGGATCTTTATCTTTGCACTACAGATGTAATAATCCAGTTGTGACTCATCTTTGTTTTGCAGATGATCTTATTGCTTTCATGCAGGTAGACTTAAACTTATTAGAGAAGTTCTGAATAGTATTTATATCTACTTGGCAGCTTCATTTATTCTTCCCCAGAAAACAATAGAATGCATAAACAAAACAGATTGTGCAGGAATTTATTATGCCCCTAACTTTTCGAAGAGGGCTTTTGGTAGAGTAAAGAACGGATACAATCTCTGAACCGGACGATCCACTTGTCATTATTCTTTAAACCTTTAGAGTAGGCGCCCTGATCGGAGATCCTTCACAAGGACTTCACTACACTAGTTATGCAAAGGATTCTGGCCCGACGGAACAAGCTTCTTATTCGAATAATAATATTTCATGTGTTAAGCATCTCTCATAGTTAGCTTCCGAATCCGCCCAATCATGGAAATCAGACGAATAAGACGGGCTTTCGTCACTCTTTTTGAGAGGTTTTTATGAAATGCCGGAAAATAGATACATTACGAGAATAGCGGAAAAAGGGCCAAAAAAAGCCTTTTCATTGGAAAATCCCCGGAAAACATCAACTTTTTTAAGGCTTTTAAGGATGTGATCTTTCCCTCTTTTTAAATTGCACTAGATAGTAAATCCGAGATTTAAGACTTCACTTTAATAGTAGTTTGTTCCGGCTATCCCCTTCTTAATAGACGCTGGCCCCGGCACCGGCTCGGGCTAAATCAAAGTAGCAGCAATCAAGATACCGGGCTCAAGGCTAGATAGAAGATAGGCTATTCCTCTTACCGTACTTCCCGAGGGGAGGTTGAAAAAAGCTGTTACAGAATAAGAGTCCTTAGACCTCCCAAAAAGATAGAAGTCTCCGATAAACAGTCTTTACGCCGACATTAGCAGTAGCGCTAGTAAGGCCGACAAATACAATACAAAGAGTGAAGGTGCGACAGCGCTTTTTTAAGCCCAAAGGCTAGTTCAGTCACTTCCGGATGAATAAGAGTTCTCTTTCTCGATCGAAAGAACCTTAATCGAATGGCCAAGCTAAGAAGAAGAATCGAATCATCGCCCGAAAGAAAGGGCCTTAATTAAGGCCCTTTCTTTCCTAGATGGAGAGAATCCGCAAGTAGAATAAGAGCATTGGCCCTACTATCCCAGGTGCAGGAGCGTAGCGGGATGTGTCAACCGGCAATGCGAGGTCGTATAGATCATTTCTTATTAGCAAGGATTTGGAAGCTTTGGGGGAGAGCTTCACATAGGACGGGACCGGGCTAGAGGACTCTCTATCGTCCCCATCGTCCTAACAGCCGATCACGCAATTAGAGCTACGAACAGTTTGATTGTTCTTGGGCAACAGAATCCGTAACACAATCAGGGGTGCCGGGCTTGGCTCAATATCGGGATAGAAGGAGGCCTAGGAAACTAGGCTGTCTCCAGGCTAAGGTAACAAAGTTAGACCGAGATTCACGACTGACTTCCTCTACAAAAGAAGTAGTAGAATAAGATGCGAGAGAGCCATGCCTTTAGAACAAGAAGGTTTTGATTCTGGGGTCAGCTGGGATCAGGATTTTACACTAAACAAAAGAGAGTGCGAACATTATTAAAGTACCAGACAGGCAAGTACGGAACCCCAATCACGAGGGGGAAAAGGACACCCATTAATGGAGGCCCTATATTCTATTCTCTTACAAAATTTGGAGGACAAAGAATAGCACGCTTCTCTTGCCTCTAGGAAGAATAGAAGGAACCTATTCTCTTACACAATCAGCTGTGCACAAAGATGTTCCTACTTATATTGAGAGTGCCCCCGGAGAGAGAAGAGCGGAACTACCCTTTCCAGGCCACCTAAATCTGATCCATCTGGCGAAGAGGGTACGGAACCAATACGAGTAAGCAATCAATGCCTCCCTGGAACCTGACCTAACTGTCAATCCAGAACCGGGGGAACGTAGCACTCCCTTTTCGATTATCCATGGGGTATTCCCCAGGCGCTTGACTAAACCTATCTTTCTTACCGTGCAAGCCCTTGCTTGCTTTGAGAAGAGGAATTGGAACTTCTTTTCTTTATTTGACTTGAGCCAGTTCCAGTCATGAGAGGACTTTTCCTTACTCTTTTAATTCAATCTCTTGGGGGATACCATTAATTGTAGCGTAGATCTTATCCTTAGGTCTGACGCTTGATCTCTTTCTCTTCCCTGAGAAAAGGGCTTCTTCCGACAAGATTAGCTGCGGATTCTTCTTAAATAGATCCATCTTCTTTCGCTCCTAAATCAAGAGGTCATCAGAGCCCCAAAAGAACTACTTCAGTCTCTTCGCGCCCCTTGTCAAGCGGAAGAAAGGAAAAGTCGAGAAAGAGTAAGGTAAGTCAGAAGGTATTCGTGACCAAGACCGCTTTCTCTTGAATATTGGTAAGCCTCTCCCCCCTCCTAAACCCCTGCTGAGACAACTAGCAGCCAACTAGCGAGGGCCGGAGCTCAGCTCTGGTCCACCACCGGAGGTTGTTAGGGGGAGGACAGCGAAGCCTTACTAGTCTCATAAGTCAGTTCAGGAATCAAGCCGATTAATTAGAGTTAAGACGAGAGTAATCTCAGCCTGAAACTTCTAATCTCATGAGTGTGAGGCTTTTGTACTAGACCGCGGGAGATCGGGTTGGAGCCGTCTCCGTCGAAGCCACGAAACTTCTCATAGAAGGGCGAATCAACTTCTTGAATCACTTGTTATAGGCCGGTTTGTTAGCTCAGGGGTTGTTCGCAGGTGAAGTAGTGAATGAAAGAAAAGTCGAAGATTGAGCTAATTCGTCTAAGCCAGTCAACTTCAAATATCTCCTATTCATATATTACTTCTAGTATTTTTTTTTATTTCATATTCGAAATAATAAAACCTGATGGTTCCTGTCCTGAAACGAAGGATGCGAAGAAAGTACGTACTGCCGCCTGTCATCATGCTCAATCAGTAAGAAGTTGGCTTCACCTCCGGGGACCAGTCCAGCCTGTGAGGGAGAGGACTCTGTGGACGGAAGCTACTCTGTTATCTTGCTTTCCTCATTCGCATGAGAGACAGACACATTGTGCACTCAAGATGATGAATGCCACAAGAGAGATAGAAGAAAGAAGATCTGTCTCGATTCTATCTCTATCTTTCGACATCTCATCTCTATAATACGAGAATAGTGGGTGGAGAATCCTTGTGTATTACTAGGAAGGCGGGCTACTTCCGTCTAGCGGTCATGGGAAAGCCAAAACTTGTATATAATAAGTAAATACTGAGATAAGTCAATACTGGGTTGGTCGAGACTCTTTCTTAGTGAAGTGGGAAGACAGTACCGAATCCGATGGGCACAGAAGAAGAAGAAAGGGATGAATGACTAATTCGATCTCTTCTATTGAGGGATAGCACCTACAGTCAGAATGAGATCTCTTCTTTCAGGTAGGTCTCATATATAAGAGAACGGCTGCTAATAGGCCTCCTTGAAGCCTTGCTTACTTTACCAGGGGCAGAATGCCGCACGAGATAACGAGGGACGTTAAGGAGGACGTGGTAGAGGTGATAACTGTCACGTGTGCCAAGGAGATGGCGATTGACATAGAATTTCCTCCTCTGGTTTTAATATGAATTGACTCTGCTTCGGTCACTAGCTCCGTAGGTCCCTAAGCAACTCCTCTCGTCACTAGTCACTATGCCCGAAGGTTAGCAAGCCTGTCCCCAGGTCAGCTGCGAGGTCAGCGAATTGTAACTGGAACTTATGGAACTGGTTATTCACAAAGCCTTATTTTAGGCGGGCAGCTTGCTTCTATGGCTCATGTATGAACAGCAAAACTCATGCAGATTGACCTGGATGATCCCTGGGGTATAAAACTCGTGATATAAGGACACCTTACCTTTCGCTGAACGGAATCAATAGAATTTCTTGGTGACCGGACACCACTTCTTAAAAGGGATTGTCAATAGAGGTATAAACTCCCAGGGTAAGACTTCTCACTAGGTTAGTTCCCCCTTATCTTTTTCAAATGCTTCGGGGAACAACATGTCGAAGGGGTTGACTTGGCTCAGTTCCTGGATACGCGCACTCAGTCATCTCCTTTCTCCACAAATTCATTCTCTTGATCTTATCAGAAGCCGGAAAAGGCAGGTGTATTGATGAGGGTCTATGTGATGCCTATCG
>JAUJEF010000330.1:7500-22500 GCA_030444885.1 Citrus sp. QX-2021 | reverse complement strand
TCTTTCATCAAAGTCACGGTAAGGTTTGAACCCCGACTTTCCTTTCTCTTTGTGCAGACTAATACCAAGCTTGGGGCCTATCATCAGTTCCATGGAGATGCTGTACACTTCTTTGTGAGAGGTGGGTAAATGACTGGGCCTACTCATGGAGGCCTCTTCCCCTCAGCTGCGGATGTTCGCAATTACTACCACCTAAGAAAGGTTGCTTCTGTCGGCCTTTATGTGCAACAGTCCACCAATAGCGGAAGAGAGGGTTACCGTAAATACAAGACTCTTCCAGTTCTTACGTAAGCTTTTTCTTACCAGTCAAGTAGTACAACAGCTGTATCTTATCCTATAGCCCGGCGCGGCGGGTCGCCTTTTGAATTCAGTAGATAGAAGAAACTATTAGATAGATAAGGAGTAGGTGAGTGAGTGAGTCCTCACTGACCTGAGCGATTTCGATCACCTAGCAGGCCTTTTATTTGGTAGGTAACATCGCCGAAGCGTATCATCAGATTTGACTACGAAGGAAGGAACTCGAAGTGAGACGGCACCGTCTTGTGCAAGGCAACGATAGTTGGCCCTCTATCATCTTCTATCTGGTAGACTTGGTAAAAGGGCCCCGACTTGACTTATTTCCAGAATTAGAGTTCGACCGCAGCTGCCCCCTTTTTGTGGGGGATCAAGTTCCTTGCCAACTATCGACCCCGATCTCTTTTTCTTTTTATTTGTTTTGGGTATTACCAAACCTAGCTTAGCCTTCGTAAATCACACTAAAGCGGAGCACCCAACTAAAGCCCCCTTAAGGGGGTTAGTCAATCCGGCCCGAGACGCGTTCGTTGACAAAACAAAACCGCCGTAGGAATGGAGACCTTTCAATAGAGCGGAGGCGAACTGATCAACGAGAAAGAGGCCCTACTCACTACAAATGAATACACCACAAGATCGAACTGCACTTATGCCTCTCCCGCATCAAGTTGACCGCCCCCTCCCTAAGTAGTGATTCTATCAATCATGTACGTAGGTGGGGCCCTCCATTCTGATTGGTATATCATGAAAAAAGAAAGCCATTTGCACCAGGCGCACTGCGCTTTCCCTTGCCCAGATCTTCGCCTTTCTAAGTCAAGTAATCGTGACCCGCCGAAGACTGGAGCCTCGTAACATGTTGACGAAGACCTCCGAACTGAGGGTTCGATCAGTAGAGGGGACGACTTTGCCTCCCCGGAAGAAGAATAGCCCCGCTCTCTCTCTAGCCGACTGATCCCGTTGATCATATAACTGGGAGGGAACGTGTCACATTAGAGGTGAACGATCAGAGATCTAATCACCACGATGAGGCTGGTCCCTCTTTTAGTAGACTCAGCTATGAATATGAATGAAGAAATGAATGCCGGGCTCTTTCTTTCACTGCTAACCCCAAGAAGTTTCTTAATGCTGATACTTTCTGTTTCGTCGAGCCTCGAGCTTGTGGTCCTCCTTTGAGTGTGGGTTCAATTGGATGAATCCGTCAAGTCAAGGTCAACGTACGTAGCAGCAAGGATGATGCATCGCCTATTTATTTATCGTTCTCGCTCGGGAGCCAAAACGAACACGCCTGCTACCTACTGTACTGGACCTTCGACCAGGCATTCTACCCTTGTCGAATCGGAACCAACCACCACTGCATTGCGCTCGAACAGTTGAGCGGCCAGCAACTTCCGTACACAGATATAGATTCATTCTTCGTAACTGGTCCAACCTCACAACCCTTCGCGGGTTGGTCAGAAGTCAGTCTTGTTTGGAAAGACGGAATTAGACAAAGAAAAGAGAGTGCTCGACCGGAACAACGGCCAACAAGTAATTACATAGATAACTGCTCCTCCCTTTCTCCCTCTTTAAGGTAAGGCTTTAAGGCGAACCGTATGGCGGCTGGAAAGAAAGACGACCTCACCTTCTCGTAGATGGTGTCAGTGAGAGCAACTTTAGTATTCCCCGTTGACCTTCTTTTGTAGATAGAATCTTCAATGAGTGGAAACAAGCAACCTTACTAATAAAGGTGCTTGTTGACTAAGGCCGGCTTTCGAGCCCAAGCCCCTTGTATAGTATAGTCTAGGTTGGGTGCTTGAGCGCATCTTTCTCATATCGATCAAGGCTTTCCTTGAGTTTTCAATAAGGGGCGCGTTAGCTAGGCCGTTTTCTTGCAGGAGTGCTAACGCGCGCCCTTACGTTTTCTTCGCTTGCTCTGCAGTACGAGCACAGAGCCGCGCTCCTTTAATATGATGAGAAGAAGAGGGAATATGGAATATTCTCGACCAAAGGGAGAGGGAATCTTTTTTTTTTCTTTTCCGCACCAATCCTTATTTACTACTACATCTTTTTGGGGTGTATAGCTCAGTTGGTAGAGCATTGGGCTTTTAACCTAATGGTCGCGGGTTCAAGTCCTGCTATACCCAAAACCTACCTTACACTATACTATTTGTAAGGATGCGTAGTAGCGTTCAAAGATCACTCTTTGGCCTGACCAATGCTCCTGCCACTTTCTGTAATTTGATGAATTTTGTTTTTCGCTCTACATTGACCCCTTCCCTTTTCTTGTTGTTTACCTCGATGATATCGTGGTATACAGCCGGACCCTTGAAGAGCATGTTCCACATTTAAGATTAGTCCTGGCCGTGAGCATGAATTGTATTTGAAGCAAAGCAGGAAAAATGCAGCTTCGCTCAGACAGAGATTAAGTTTTTATCGTATTGGGGGTTGCCAGAAAAAAAAGTAAAGGCTATTCTTGAGTGGCCTACGCCCACTAAGGTCACTGAATTGAGATCTTTCTTGGGTTTGGCAAACTATTATCGGCTTTTTATTGGTTATTCGAAGAAAGTAGTAGTGTTAACAGACTTTTTGAATGAAGAAAGACCAGAAACAGAAAAGGTTTTGGTCTCCTGATTGTCAAATGGCGTTTGACAAGCTGAAGAGAGCCGAGCGAACCAGTGCTTCAGTTACAAGATTATTCTCGCGGTACACACCGATGCCTCAGATTGAGCCGGGTACTTGTTCAAGGAGGGCATCCGGTAGCATTCGAAAGCCGAAAGCTAAGCAAAACAGAGAAGAAAAAAGTATACCCGTTCAAGAGAAAGAAAAGAGATGACAGCAGTAGTTCATAGCCTCAGGATATGGCGCCTTTTAACTGTGCAGGAGAAGAATGCTGTCTTGAGAGTGTTAGACAACAAACTATCTTAAGAGGGCTCTGTATGTGGTAGACAAATGGGTTAATGATCACCAAATGGATGAGGTTCAACTGCATATTCTGAATCTCTCCTTCTCCAGACACTGCTTCAGTCTATAAGTATAGTTTTATTCTTCTCGGCCCTCAGGACGACAATTCCACAAAGAATCTTGTAGAAGTTGCCATTGACTTGACCAGGAGCACGCTTGTAGAAATCTAACATCGTCCTCACGAAAGGATGAAACGGCAACCTAAGACCAGACTGAAATTGACCAAAAGCAAGACTTATCTAACCCATATCGCAGGGGTTCACCTAGAGAGTTCCCCCATTCGACATGAATGCAAGGTGGAATGCTATAAAGTAAAATACTTGAGTCCCTCTTTGGGCTCTTTGGACTCAGCCTCAACGAAAATCCTCTTCATCTAGAGCGGGGATCCAAACCTGAGCCCCCTGCTCATGCCCCTGAATACCTAATGGCGGATCTACGACACCCGCCGCAAACCCATCTCTCATTAGCGAAAGCTACCTACCTGGTTTTGCTGCCAGTATAGCACGGTGCTCTTTTTTAGTGTCTTTCTCTATATTCGCTGAACACTTCCAATACCTCACCACACCGATTTCACAGCTCGATTAGAGCAGCTCGACTTTCTTCGCAGCTTTCGAGCCCCTTTATTATATTAGTAAGATAGGGCGAGAGAGGAACGAACTGAACCAAGATTCGAAGACAGAAAACGAGAGTAAAGGTCCTTTTTCTCGTTGACTGGCCCTTGTTGCACTTACTTCATCCTTCTGTTTACTTTACTCTTGCTGAAGTTTGGTTATCGCCCGCTTCTTCCCTTGCGTTGCGGGTCTGATTTTGATGAACTACTCGGGACCACTGCTCGCCTGACAGCTTTTGCTGCTCAACCCGATACCACCGCTTCTCGTACCTTACTACCCCTATCTATAAAGCTGCTCTACCTGGCGCTCACTGCTCATTGCCTTCTTTCTTGTAGACTGGTAAGATGAACGAGAGCCTGTGGCTTTTCGACTTTCTCGGCATGATCTTGCAACTTTTGGAGCCTACCTTTGAGCCCCTGAATCAATTCAACAAAAAGAGGTAAAATCCCCTACCCTAGTTGGGCTGTCTTCGAGCAAGCTCTTAGCTTTCATCGTGAGTGAAAGAGGAATTGAGGCTGATCCAGCTAAGGTGAAAACCATTGTGAATCTATGTCGTCACCTCGTAACCTCAAAGAGTTGCGTAGTCTGCCGGGCCGAGCCGGCTCCAGCCTTTGATCTCAAAAGCTAGAACTCGATGTCAATCCTTTTCCCGTCAAGACGCGAACTTTGTTTGGAGGCCACAGCACAATATTCCATATTACCTCTTCTTCTTGTATATCTCTGTCTCTCCGAACGGGGTAACCCCTTCAACCATTTGGTGGTGGGCCTGAACAAATTGTTTAGTCTTGATCCCATGCCTGCCTTTGATCAGCGGCCCCTAATCGTGATTTCTCATCTGATGATGCCGCTGTTTGGCCCATTATTGGCCTCCGCTTTGGCGAATTCGACCCTGTGGGTCATAAGCTGTCTACAGTGCGCCCACCGCCGCTCATGACAAGCGAGCAGCAGACTAGGTTTCATTATTATAGAGGACTTCTTTTGTGCTACCACGCCTCTCTTGACCTCTGCTTGCATCTCAGTCTGCACTTTCTAAGCCTGACAGCAGAGCGGGCTTATGTGATCTTTGGTGATAACGTTGTTTGTGTCATCGGGACCCATATTAAGTAGCTGAGCAGTCCTCCCTTTTAGATTTAGACTATCTGCCCTTTTTGCGTTCACTTCTTGTCCTTGCCGGGAGGCGGGACGGATTAGGATGGAGACCAATATGTCGGGGTTTTGCAATGGCAGAGATTAGGAACTTCTTTCTAGCCATAGGTAGGAAACTTATTCATTCATATCCTGGCGCGGAGAAGCATCCTATTTATTTTAATAAACGGGTTCGCGGATTCAATCTCCTCGTCAGTTGAGTGCTTTCGCGACTCGACCTCTCCAACCTTCCCAGGGTACATTGTGGAAATTGCTTGCTCAGACACAGTCTTCTCTAACGCTAACGAAACGATTCCTTTTACCAGTTCTCCAGGCCCCTGTGATGCACCATATGACCCGTGCATTCGCCGGGGGGACTTGGCAATGGTGAAGAAATGAAGAAGGTCTACCACTTTCGGCAGCCAGAGTAATGAAATCCTTCCTCAACTACGTCGACCCTCAATCTCACTGGGTATATTGGAATGTTTACCTACAGGGGAATCTCAATGTCCTGAAGTCGTCGGTACAGGGATCGGGGACTCTGCAGCTCAGGAGGGTCAAAGGAAGGACCCGGGAGACGAGGTTTTGAACCAATCAACCTTACTAAAAAAGGGGCAACAATGAAGGAGTGCAGGGAAATCCCAACCGACATCGACACCTCAGGCTCTGGGGGAAAAAACAGAAAGGCAGGACCGAGAAAAACAAGGCTCGACGAAGTTGAGCTATACAACTTGTTTTTACATTTTACATAACATAATATACACTTATCCTTCTGTATTGGTACATAATTTTTACCTTTCTGTTTTTGAAAAACGAAATTGTAAATCTGATGGAGAAGTGTCAAGGCATTTACAAGAGGGCATTCACCCGATCGTACACTCCCAACTGAATATATGTTGTATATGGAACTCCCACAACTGAAGAAGACCTCTCAGTGTTGGCCTCACCTAATAGCCCACCGGAGCGACCTCACTGGAGACCCTGACGAACGAGACTCTATTCTTTTTAAACAGTTTCGACCGGACAAGTGTTCAATCTTAAGGCAGGCATCGATATTACTGGAAATCAATAAATATCATATGGGACTGGGATATTCTAGTTTATCAACCTCGGAATCTTTCTTATCGACCTTGGACTCGGAATCGACACTTTTAAAACATGTCTACTGACGCCACTGAGGCCTTCAAAACTATGTGCGTTCCTGGTCCTCACGTTCGTTCTCCAAGCGCGAAGCAGGGGGTTGAACTCCTATTCCTACTATCTCGGAGAACAATAATCCGCCAACAATCATATCTATTCATATTCTTCCCTTGATGATTCATATTCGGATTTATGCACTTCTACTGTAAGTGGCCCAACTAAATGCACTAATCCACCTCAGCTCTACACGCTTCGGCACAGTCTCGCTCCCTAAAGGATGGAATGCCCTCACTATGCTCCCCAGAGTAATCTTACTAAAGAAAGAATATGTCCTTTTGTATGTAGTTCGTTTCCGTCCATGTTCCCGGAATCACATTCATTCTATTCTTTGACAGAGAGTGAAGTGGAAAAACCCTATCGAATTGACTCACAGCCTCTCGCCTCTTGCAAGCTCGCTCAACGCTGCCATTACTACGCTCCTCGTCGTTCTTGAACTCAGCGATATAACAGCGCTCGTGTTTCCTATCAAGAATCGTCTAAACCCTCATCGCCTGCACATTCTTATTGATCGCCAGACTGTTCTTTGAGTGGTACGCTCTGGGAGGCGCTTCGTTATCCCGTTATGATAAATTCCCCAAATCCATGGGTGTCATAAACAGGAAGTGACGATTCATACTCCGAACACCTGGCTGGCCCTGCACTATCACCAGTAAGAGGCAGGGCATGCCTCGGGCTACTTATCTTAGAGTAAGTGAGGCTCTTTTCTGCTTCTGAAACAGAGGTTTTCCTAGCCTGGTTTGCTGAGCACAAAGAAATGGTTCTTCTATGTCTTGGTGGATCATGTGTGCCATGAAGCACCAGGCCCGGTTGAGTCATATAGTGAGTAAACATCACTATGTGACCAATATGGTCTTGATTCCTTCACTTCTTAACCTATCCTAAGGGCATTCCCGATTAGGTGTATCTTCACAGAGGAATCGAACCAATGATCCAAGCCCCAAGGGGAATCTGAAATCAATTTCTTTTGGCTCTTCCCTTAATCTTAAAAATGCTCTTGCTCTTAGGCTCTCAAATCGAGAGGGAGAGATTATACCATCTTCAAGCGCATTCGCCCTCCGTTTTCTTCAAATTTGGATATTCGCTCGTTATTATTTTATTATTAGGCCCTGCTTCATCGATGAAAGCTTCAAGCTTATACTCTTTAGTTGGGTTGGTAACCTTCTGGTGAACCACTAGGATCAAGTTCTCCTCTTAACTATGAGTAGCCCAGGGAAAGGCGATTCTCTGGTCTCTATCATTACATTACTTGTTGACCCGGCCCTTACTCTCTAGAGAGATCGTACTTACATCTATCGAGCAAAGCCGTTTTGACCGAGTATTTCCATCTCCTTAGGGTATCTGGCTTGAACTACTTACTTTCTTTCAACCACTACAATTTGCTTTATAGAAAGCTGCTATCAACATGTGTCTAAACCGCTCTTTTTGTCTTTCTTAGATCAGCCAGAAAGTACATATACGAAAGAAGAAGTGAAAGATATGAAACAAAGAGCCCTCCCTGACTCTGAAGTTGCGATTAGTTGCTTTTAGTTACGTATAGATCTATAAGTGCGTGACAGCAGACTCCTTCAAATAGGGGTATTTTACAGCTAAAGCTTCGTGTAATGAATGTAGATTGGTTGATAAGAAAGGATCTAAAGCTCAGCAAATACTACCAGAAAAGCTTTCTTTCTCTTCTAGATTTAGCATACCCAAAATGACAAGCAGCAAGTGGGAGATCATAACAAAGTACCTCACCCGATTCGTGTAGAAAAGAAAAGACAGAAACTCTCATCGCTCATTCTTAATATGGGAATTCTAAATTAGCTATAGGCCACTTCAAGTAAGTCGTCAATTTGAGACTACAGTCCTAGCCATGTATGAAACACCTAAAGCCAAGCCATTCCGCTATCCTTTTCATGCAGCTGCAAAGATCGTCAAGACGCGGGCTCGGCTCCCTAAAAGGGAGAAAGAAAAGACCCCAGGTCGTACCCAATAATCAAAGGGAAGAAGGAGATAAAGCAGCAGGCAAAGTTGTCCTGATGACGCAGGGTTCCTATATATCATATACCATCATCTCGTCCAAAGAAGGCATGTCAGCGGGTGAACGTCTAGTTGGGACCCAGGTGAAGATCTAAAGTGCGAGCGGACATCTCTATCTTAGAAAGGCCAAAAGCACTCAAATGTTTGGAATGGGATACCAAGGACTGAAACTTCCCCCTTCTTCCTATTTAGAAAGCTGAAACGCAATTCCTACAATTGTGAAAGACTCCACAAAAGGATTTGACCACTCATTCTAGTTGCTATGTACACTGGGGCTAGTACATAAACTCGTGTACGCTTCAAGGGAAGGGGAAATAAAGACCGACGAAACATCAAAGTAGGTTACGTAGTGAGCCGGTAGTTTGATCATCAGTCAAATGGATTCATCATAAGACGAGCTAATATATGAAACACTTTTCTAGGAATTATGGTGTACTTGCTTTAAAGCACCTGGAATCGATGGTGTGACTGACTCCTCCTTAATAGTAGCTTCCAGTCAGAGAGGGTTTCATTGATCATCTTCGTCTTTTGCAGGAAGCATGGCTCTCACCCCCTTTCCAAGATCTGATCTTGAACCTACATTCTATTAAATCTCAGGTACCTGTCTATGTTACCATCACTTGGTTGCTTCAGAATGTACTAAATCGTCAATACTTGAAAGCACGGACTGGACTTTAGCTCCGCCTTTACTTGAATTCTTTATCTTTATCTAAATTGTATATTTAAAGCTTACTCGCAGCCCTACTATTGATGCTTCATCTGCCACTCTTCTCATAATCTAATGGTGGAACTCTTATTTCTTGAATCATATGCATTGGATTCCCAGGAAGAGACGAAAGATACTCGCGAAGAACAGTCATGGCCAAGTGGATGGAAATAGCATAAATAGAGCCAAGCAAGCCTTCTCTAAAAGAAGCAAGTGCAAGTCCCAGGAAAGCAGCTACTAGCTAATGTCAGAGGACCTTTGCTTGATTCGACTTCTGCCTTTGCCTTGATGGTACAAGTCCATTAGATGACGCCCACAAGAGGCCCTGAGTCGATATCACCTCGCCTGGAAAACTACCCTACCCTTATTTGTGGTGAGCTGCAAATGAAGACATTCTCGTAACGGGAGTGAGTGCATGGCCAGAAGACCAGACATGAAAAAACCTCGCCCTCATGGTAGCCGAAAACCGTTAAAAAGTCAATATTCGTTCCGGCTGGCTATCATACGTACGTACCATTCCTGACCTTACAATAAATGGTCAACTACTCTCAATTCGTACTTTGTTTATTAATGTAGCTCTCCTCCTCCTTGTACAAGGCCCGCCCCTCCCTTAGTAGGGCCCGATTGAATGAGTTGGTTTTCTCATGGTGAGTCTTGGCTACGGAGGAAAAGGCAAGCAAGTACACTTTGCAAGGTACTCTTCTTACTTGGTGGTTTTATACTTTTGCATTGAAGTACCCGGTCTGGTCAACGTAGCTTCGATCGCCAAGTGCAATTCAAGTTGGTCATGGCGTTACACCAACGGATTATTGCGTGGGTGCCTTCCTTTGGCTCCGAGGCTATTCATATAAGGAGAAAATCTGGGTCATATAAGGGCAAGGATCAAACCAACCGCTTATATATTATGTTGGATTTTCAATAGAAACGAAAGCCTCACGCTGCTGCTGCATATCTTCTGGTTCTTTCTCTAAAAAGGACCATAGGCTCCTCGTCGATCCTAAGCTCGTCGCCTCTCTGGCCTGTGCCGATCGACTACGACGACATGGAAAGAGATAAGATCGGTTCTCTTCTCCGCGGATGGCAGTTTTCCAACCCTCCTTATAAATAAGTAATTGGAATCTTCAAAAGAACTGGAAACACGTCTTCCACTTCTTCTGATGTTATAGCTTGCTTATGCTGCTTATTATACTCTGACTGACAAGCGGAGCAGCCGACCTCACTACGTTCTCCCGTCGCGTCTCCGATCTACGATCGCCTTGCCAACCTGTACTACCCTGGACAACCAGAGTCTGACCTGACCTTCCCCACCAGCTCTAAAGGAGCATCTCCCTCGGAACGGGATACGAAGATAGAGTGGAACCGATTGAAGAGCGTTGAGACCATAGCACAGTCCCTCACTTCTTGATCGGATTGCTTGTGCCTGAAATGAGCCCTTGGCACTGTTGAGACATCGTTCCCTTCCTTAGCACGGTCCACGGATTGAACTCGTTCCCACCTTCCCCTAAAAGTTCTCCTCCACCGGTCTTGATGTTGGAACCAATCCACGGAATGGGGAATAAGAAGCAAAATGAAAGTCAGTCTTTTAGTAAGCGTATATAAGCAGCTTTTTAGTGTATAAGCAATTCTTTAGTGGCCGCACCGAGTACGGTGGAGGTTGGTTGAAGATGATGTTACGCGGCGTTCAGAACCAGCCTTGAAGTGAATGAATTAGAAAGAACGAAGAAGTAAGGAAATGAGACGACTTTTTCTTGAACTATATCATAAACAGATCTTCCCCTCCACACCAATCACGAGTTTTTCTCCATTCCTCTCGTATATCGTCGTAACGCCCTTAATGCTAGGTTTTGAAAAAGACTTTTCATGTCATTCCCATTTAGGTCCGATTCGGATCCCTCCGTTGTTTCCTTTTCCTCTCGCACCTTTTCCTCGAAATGAGAAAGAAGATGGTACACTCGAATTGTATTATTTAAGTGCTTATTGCTTGCCAAAGATCCTACTTCTACAATTGGTAGGTCACCGGGTTATTCAAATAAGTTGTGTTTTCCGTGGTTTTCCCATGTTACAACTTCTGTACCAATTCGGTCGATCCGGAATGGATCGGTTAAACATTCCATTAGGGAGCCTGGTCTTGACTCTTCTGTGTGGTATTCATTCTCGTTCGGCTCTTGGAATCACATCCAGCAGTGGTTGGAACAGCTCGCAAAATCTAACCACTTCACCTACTTTATTGCCCCCAACCCTTTCTCGTACCTCTATTGAAACAGAATGGTTTCATGTTCTTTCATCGATTGGTTATTCCTCTCCGTTCGTATCTCTTTTTCCAATTTCGGTCTCGATTAGTTTACAAGATTGAATGGCCAATTCTCCTCCGGACCCCCGATTCGATTGTTTTCCAAGAATGTTGAGCCGGGCATGTAAGCCATGTATCTGGGAGGAACTTAAAAGAAGGGTTTCGGTTTCATTCATCTCCTCTGGTCTTAAAGTAAATATACCTATTAATTATTTGAAATGAATTGTAGGATGTGACTATATTACAGCAAAAGGACAGACTCCGTATATTCATAACTTCTGTTCTGCTCTCTTCACTCGAAGTTCACCTTTGCTAGCGAAAGAAAGACTGAAAGTCTATTCTATTAGTACAAAGAGGTGCTATTCACTTTACTCTGATCTCGATCACTTCATGGATGAAGACGACTCTTAATAGATATAGATGGCACCCCTCCTCCTTCCTTTTACCGTTGGGCTACATTTACATTTGGGGTAGATGAGCACCCTTGACTTGCTGCTTGACCAGATCCGGATTCGTTCTATGTCGTCTCAAAGACGTCCGGTTCCCAATGATTGATAAGCGAAGGTTTGTGGTAATAGATACCGGTCCCTTGTTGCAGCTCGGGATGACGCAAGGGCGGTTAAAGTCCTGGTGAAAGAAGGAAGTAAAAACGAGAGTTTTTAGCGTTAATGGGACGGGACTCTCTTAATCTCTTTCATCTTTCTATATATACTCCTTTCCTTACTTACTTTTTGAACTTGCTGCTCATCTTGCTTGAGATCGGTTCTTACGTCGATTAGGTTACCGGCTTGTTTAAAGCAACAATGGGCCCACGGCTTCTCGAAGCCAATCTCGCACTTGACACGCAAGGCAAGAAAGACCTGGCTTTCTTCAAAGGACAGTCAGAAAGGATCTTAGCCAACGGTGACCGGCTCAATGAGCACCTTTGGGCGATGGTTTTTCGATCCTCTCTCTCACTTGAAGAAAGATAGCCACTTTTATTATATACGCAATAATGATAGAGTTCTTTTTTCAGGATAAGGCTAAGGTGAACAAGACCCCAGACGGGTAGTTCAACATAAAATTCTTAGAATGCGGCAGCCTGAAGATGAACAGCACTTGGCTTGGCCGATTTAAGGAAACCTTTCGGAAGAATTCCGCTTTATAAAATTATCTCTTTATGTAAATGAACTATGGGGAATATATGACGAAATAGATTGGAATAGAACGAACCTTTGCATGTTCAAGACCAATCAGTGATCGACTCGGAGAAGGCAGCCACTTCACGAAGGCCAAGAGCGGAGGCAGCTATCCATAAATAGTTGATCCATTCAGGAAGTGGAGATCGATCGCACCTGATCGGTTCATGGGGGAGCCGCGGCAATCATTTCTTTCTGGAAGCTTCTAGGTGTTATCGACGCCCTAGCTTGGTTTGCTTTCGAGCTGGGATGAGTCAGTCCTTCGTTCAGATTTCAGATTCGCATATCAAGACCGAGTGGGAAAGGCACTACCCACTTTCTGGTGGGGGTACAGCCAATTCAAGATCCTTCTATAGTTGCAGATCGAGATGAATATGCTTCTTGCTTTAGAATAACACCTTGAAAACCGAATGAATGAACCAGCGAAGAAAACGTTAGGATCAAGGGCTGGTCGATCGGGAAAGAATGGGGGAATCGAATAAGTATAGCTCACTCTTATCTTATAAGGTAAGGCCTCTTGCTCCCTCTTTCCCAGGAGATCTTGGACCATGGGACCAATGGACCGAGTTTCTTCGACCAATGAAGACAGATGTGAAACCCTTACTCTCGGATCGTTACCAAGCGGAACTCCATTCATGGCGCGGGTACGCGATGAAGGTGCGTGCTCACTTCCTAGGACGGGAGGCCATGGACCAATAATAGCTCTTACTCGGCCCGGTCTCTATGCCTTGGCAGCGGAAGCTATCTTGCATTCCTTCTTCTATTCCCCGTTCTTTCTTTGGCACTTCTACTGGTTGTCGGTAATAGGTAGTCGGTAGGCGGCTTTTGACTCCACGAATGGACTGTCTGGCAAACAAACTGGTGGGCATAATACATAATAGTTGGATTACGGAAATTGTTCACCCAAAGAGCGGAGAGCACCTGCATTCGTTTCGGGCCAAGCAGGTCAAAAACGATAGTCGTCTTTTCCTTCGCGAAGAGATCCGGGGTCATTGGATAGGGTGAAAGGCTAGCTTCTGAATCACAGGTTCCTGGTTCAGATGCCGCTGCATCCGGTGCCGGTGCCAATCACTAAACAAGTCTGTGTAGCAGCTTCGGCCCCCTGACAGAACGGGGGGCTACTCTTTGAATGAAGTTCCGTCCCCTTACTTATAGTATAGGCACGCAGGAGCTCTTCTTAGCATCAGTTCCGTCATGCTTATAGGAGGATGCTATCGAGGAGCCTAACTCGCATTAACGTAGTTATCTCCTGTCCTGCCTATTACTATGAGTTGGGGTTCGTAGAGAACCCTAAAGAAGGGACCTTGCTTACTAAGACTGTTTCAAAGTCTAGGGGGTTTACCTACTCGACCGATAGGGAGATGGTCCTGAAGTTGCCTCACATGGTATGGGCGTAAATAGCGCCTCTAGGCCAAGTCAAGTATAACAGCGGATATGATTTCCACATGCCAAACCAACCCCAGACGCTTATTTTACTTGAAAGCCTGAAGCTGATTCAATCTCGTAGCAGCTGTTGATTTTGATTGTCTTGTAGCTGATGAAGCTTGAATTTTGAATTTAAAGCCTAGAACTGTGGAGTGGTGTGTGGGACTCGTGTATGTAGTAGTAGCTAGACTCCGCGTGCCAGCTTCGCTCCCCCACATTTGTAAACCAATATCCCGTGGTAGACTGACGCTCATCTAGGTCTCCTGCTAAAAAGCATAGGAAAAGTCTTATCTTAGTAAGTAAGCAAGGTTCCATTCCACCCCGGAAGGACTAAACAGAACTCTAAATGGATACACGGGGTGAAGTGATTACTCAATCACTAACACTGACGATAGGTGTTAAGGAGATTTCAAAATCCTTCCCTTTGTGCCCGTTGTCTAATCTTTTTATTAGGACACGGGGTTCCCAGTAAATTTTTGATATCTCCCTCCCCAAGAACCCTTCCCAACCAGTCACATTCTCGCTCGATCCGAGGGGATTTTGGCTACAGAACAACTCCGGGATACTACTCAGGAGGGAAACTACTACCTCTGCTCCACCTCCACTACCACGGGGGACCGTAGCTCGTTCCACACGGAAGGCACTATCACCACTTCCGGGGGAGTCACTTACCCTGGTATTGGAGTTGGCAACGAGCTGCTCTTCTGTTACTAAATCATTTCAGAAAGAAAGACCGGGCAAACCCTATCCCATTCCACGCTAGGTGCCAAACTCACCTTGATGACGACGAATTCCACTAACATTATCCTGCCCACAACATTCCCTGAGAGAAAGCAATCAAATAGTTCTAATTCCTGGCTTACCAGGAATATCCCATTAACTGACTTATATTGGTGCCACATTTAATTCCAAGCAAAGAGAACGGGTAGAGCGGATACGTGCATCAGATGATTTCACAAACCAGATTCGAGAGCTTTCCTGACTTGCACTTTAGGAAGCTCACTTCTATGCTGACTGTGCTTGATGTCTTTTAAGATCGGGGTTTTGTCGGAATACCCCTTCCCTTACCAGATGGATGAAACGTATATCATCATGACGTCTAGCAAGAGTGGAGCTAACCCCAGTGGACGAAAGAAAGAAGAGGAAAGAGCTTGCCTCTTTGGTTGTTTTAAATAACCAACGTAATCAGTAGTAGTGCTAGGTCGACCTAGTACA
>JAUJEF010000330.1:0-2500 GCA_030444885.1 Citrus sp. QX-2021 | reverse complement strand
GAGTCTTCTTCAGAGAAAAGATCATGACAGTTGAGAATAGATCACGTGATCGAAGAGGAAGCTTAAAACCGACTTGCTCATAGCGAGAGGGTGGAATGAGAGGGATGTCCGTTAGTGCAAGGAGAGGGAAAACTCAAGCCAGGATCACTTCCGGGGTTAGGGAGCGCAGGATGGTTGGGCATGGATAAGGGCCAATAGGTTATGCTTGTGAACTGACTTTCAACATCAATCCTTAGAAAGACAGATGTATACAACGACGAATCGTGGGTTCCATCCCAGTAGGCCTTTTATGTGCAAGGTAGGGTAGCTGCATGCTCCGTCTCGCGGAATCACCCGAAGACTACTTCTGCGACATCCTTTTATCATAGCCTGGTTTCTGTGTCTTTCAATGCAGGAATTCCATTTCAAGAATTGAATGAAGAGAACGGTAGTCTCATTGATTCCATTGCTATTGGTATTGGATTCCTCAGCTTAGCTAGATGAAAAGAGGTTAATTGGTAGCCCTGCTATCTCACCCAAGCCGATTATGAGAACTTCCCTTCTCTATTTGGCCCTATCGAAGGAATGTGACTTTCAATTTCTATGCTCGGGGGGACTCTCGCGAACTAAGAAAGCGGGAAGAAAATCTGATTACCATCAAATGTACACGGTCAATTGGATAGGTAAAGCCGGTCTCCTCCTGTGATTACGACAGAATCCTAATCTGATGCTTGGCACCTGTCGGATAGAATCTTTTCCTAACATCTGTTGTAGTATTTATAGCTATGAATTGCACAGTAATGCTTATTTTTCTTAAAATTCATAGTCTTAAGATAAATAACTATGAAATCAGGTTAGCAGGCTAAGCTAACTATGTTATGTAAATACAGGGTCTCAGGGTTAACGGGATTTGGCAAGAAATGCACGCCTTGGGAGCTCAGCTGGGATCATGGTAGATCAGGGGGAAAGAAGAGTACCTTCCCACATCGAGCTTAGGCAGCCCGTGTTTTTGGCATAAAGACAGATTCCACTCGATGGAGTTCAATCTGAACGAACGATCAGACGTCGAAACCGCTTCTGCTTTTTCGCTTCAAGCAGATTTCGAAGCGGTGATTGACAGAAAAGAGGATCGATCGAGGAAAAGGCACTCGGGTTGTATGCGACCCAATCGCTTCACGACAAAACGAGATCTGGTCGGGAGTCAAGATTCGAATCAGTTCAACACCTCCTTCGGGACCCTCCTTTGGTTCACTCAGTTCAGATATTCCAACTCAAAAGAGATCCCCGGAGGAACGGTCTTATACCACATTGACAACATTTGAAACACAGAAAAAAAGCACCCTCAGGAAGAGATCTCCAGCTGTCAAAAGTCTGGTCGGTCACCTTGTCCTTCGACTTGAGATCTAGTGCCACAGACAACCTTCTCTGAGATTGGACAGATGTTCTAGACCTCAATCTGTCTGTGAGAAGTCCCCAGGGATAATATGTTCATTGGCTTGGATAAGGTCTCAACTGCTGCTATCCCTGAGGAAGAGAAGGTGAAGCATAGGTTTTCCTATTCTAATAAAGAATTCCTCTCTGCCAGGGGTACCTCTCCATAAGAAGTAGGAGCATCAGCACGCACATCTTATTCAAGAACGGATTGTGTAAGAAAAGAGATTGTTCCCAGTGGCTCCCTCCTCGTGGTTCTGTCTGGATCGATAGACCGTCGTCTCTCTTCCTTTTAGCTTAACCAACTTATTCATCTTTTTATAGTACCTTGCGATCGTTGAATTTGATTTCGGCGAGTACGAGTTCGATGTGCCACCGGTTTAGACTCATACCCCACAGTGGAAATATATATGGTGTCCTACCCGCGATATCGAGAATCTCGCTACCCGGAAACTAGAAGCGATGCTCACTACTCGAGCCATAATAACGTATATAAGACTGAGTCACTCCCCGCAGTGCTTCCCTTGCGAACTAGAATGCAGCCGAAAACTTTTTATCCATGATTATGGCAGAATCTCATAACCATGTTCCCTAAGAAACCGGGCGTGCTATAAGGAAGATTCACCTATTTTTCTGTATGATTGGTTCGGAGCGGCTCTACACCGGCATTAATAACTATTCCTTATTCCCGGTCCAACCCACCCAACTAGAAGAAAGTGGATGGGTGGGGCAAACAGGAATGAATGAGAAGCCTGCTACTAGAAACGTAGTAACACGTGTGAAATAGAAGCATACTGCAGATCCTGAATAAACCGCATCTATCCTTCCCGTGGGGGTTTAGGCCAGAAGTATTAAAGAGTTGCATGGGTAGATGCTGATAAAAAAACCTATTATTCTGAGGGTGGGGAGACTACCTGGTGCAGGTGCTTATTCAATTGATCAGTGCTTACTTAATGTGATTATTTTCTGAATCTCCTAAGTACAATAAATGTGGCCACAATCCCAGGGGTCTAGTTTGAAGCATTATTTGCTCGTATAAGCAGTTAAACTCAGACAAGAATGGGTGAGGCTTCACCAAAGCCATTCATGG
>JAUJEF010000329.1:0-106576 GCA_030444885.1 Citrus sp. QX-2021 | reverse complement strand
AATGGCGCCACTCTGCGAGGCGCCTCCGTGTGCAAAATAGGCTGCGGGTACAACCGCGCCTAAAAATACCCGCCTCAAGGCCGGGCGCCAAGTTCTGGCCCAGCGGAAAGAGGCCACAAAACGGGTGGGCTATAGCCTTGGGGGTGGGGCTGGCCGACTTCGTCCGGGCCGGACTCGGAATGGCGCGAGACTTTGCGAGGCGCCACGTGTGCCAAAAATAGGCCGCAGGCACAGCCGCTACCTAAAATACCCGCCCGAAGGTCGGGCGCCAAGTCTGCCCAGCTGAAAGAGGCCACAAAACGGGTGGGCTATAGCCTTGGGGGTGGGGCTGGCCAACTCTGTCCGCTCGGACTCGGAATGGCGCGAGACTTTGCGAGGCGCCTCCGTGTGCTGTGGGCCAGGCCGCAGGCACAGCCGCGCCATAAATACCCGCCCGAAGGCCGGGCGCCAAGTTCGCCCAGCGGAAAGAGGCCACAAAAACGGGTGGGCTATAGCCTTGGGGGCGGGGCTGGCCAACCTCGTCCGCCGGACTCGGAATGGCGCGAGACTTTGCGAGGCGCCCCGTGCTGCTAAAATAGGGCCATGGCACAGCCTCGCCTCGAAAATACCCGCCCGAAGGCCGGGCGCCAAGTTCGCCCAGCGGAAAGAGGCCACAAAACGGGTGGGCTATAGCCTTGGGGGCGGGGCTGGCTAACTCGTCCGCCGGACTCGGAATGGCGCGAGACTTGCGAGGCGCTCCGTGTGCCAAAATAGGCCGCGGGCACAGCCACGCCTAAAAATACCCGCCCCGAAGGCCGGGCGCCAAGTTCGGCCCAGCGGAAAGAGGCCACAAAAACGTTGGGGCTATAGCCTTGGGGGTGGGGCTGGCCAACTTCGTCCGCCGGACTCGGAATGGCGCGAGACTTTGCGAGGAGCCTCCGTGTGCCAAAATTAGGCCGCGGGCACAGCCGCGCCCAAAATACCCGCTCAAGGCCGGGCGCCAAGTTCGGCCCAGCGGAAAACGGCCACAAAAACGGGTGGGCTATAGCCTTGGGGGTGGGGGCTAGCCAACTTCGTCCGCCGGACTCGGAATGGCGCGAGACTTTGCGAGGCGCCTCCGTGTGCCAACAATAGGCTGCGGGCACAGCCGCGCCCAAAAATACCCGCCCGAAGGCCGGGGCGCCAAGTTCGTCCAGCGGAAAGCGGCCACAACACCGGGTGGGCTCTAGCCCCGGGGGGTGGGGCGGGGCAGCTCGGCCGCCCTGACTCGGAATCGCTCGAGACTTTGCGAGCGGCCTCCGTGTGCCAAAAATAGGCCATGGCACAGCCGCGCCCAAACATACCCGCCCGACCGCCGGGCCGCCACTTCCGTCCAGCGGAAAGAGGCCACAAAAACGGGTGGGCTATAGCCTTGGGGGGCGGGGCTGGCCAACTTCGTCCGCCGGACTCGGAATTGCGCGAGACTTTGCGAGGCGCATACGTGTTCCAAAATAGGTCAGCGGGCACAGCCCCGCCTAAAAATACCCGCCCAAGGCCGGGCGCCAAGTTCGTCCCAGCGGAAAGAGGCCACAACAACGGGTGGGCTATAGCCTTGGGGGCGGGGCTGGCCAACTCGTCCGCCGGACTCGGAATGGCGCGAGACTTTGCGAGGCGCCTCCGTGTGCTAAAAACAGGCCGCGGACACAGCCGCGCCTAAAAATACCAGCCCAAGGCCGGGGCGCCAAGTTCGTCCAGCGGAAAGAGGCCACAACAACGGGTGGGCTATAGCCTTGGGGGGCGGGGCTGGCCAACTTCGTCCGCCGGACTCGGAATTGCGCGAGACTTTGCGAGGCGCCTCCGTGTGCCAATACTAGGCCGCGGGCACAGCGCCGCCCAAAAATACCCGCCCGAAGGCCGGGGCGCCAAGTTCGTCCAGCGGAAAGAGGCCACAAAAACGGGTGGGCTATAGCCTTGGGGGGCGGGGCTGGCCAACTTCGTCCGCCGGACTCGGAATGGTACGAGACTTTGCGAGGCGCCTCCGTGTGCCAAAAATAGGCCGCGGGCACAGCCGCGCCCAAAAATACCCGCCCGAAGGCCGGGGCGCCAAGTTCGTCCAGCGGAAAGAGGCCACAAAAACGGGTGGGCTATATAGCCTTGGGGGTGGGGGCTGGCCAACTTCGTCCGCCGGACTCGGAATGGCGCGAGACTTTGCGAGGCGCCTCCATGTGCCAAAAATAGGCCGCGGGCACAGCCCCGCCCAAAAATACCCGCCCGAAGTCCGGGGCGCCAAGTTCGTCCAGCGGACAGAGGCCACAAAACGGGTGGGCTATAGCCTTGGGGGCGGCTGGCCAACTTCGTCCGCTCGGACTCGAATGGCGCGAGACTTTGCGAGGCGCCTCCGTGTGCTGTAAATAGGCCGCGGGCACAGCCGCACCGAAAAATACCCGACCGAAGGCCGGGCGCCAAGTTCGTCCCAGCGGAAAGAGGCCACAAAACGGGTGGGCTATAGCCTTGGGGGTGGGGCTGGCCAACTTCGTCCGCTGGACTCGGAATGGCGCGAGACTTTGCGAGGCGCCCCGTGTGCCAAAAATAGGCCGCGGGCACAGCCGCGCCTGTAAATACCCGCCGAAGGCTGGGCGCCAAGTTCGTCCAGCGGAAAGAGGCCACAAAACGGGTGGGCTATAGCCCCGCGGGGTGGGGCTGGCCAACTTCGTCCGCCGGACTCGGAATGGCGCGAGACTTTGTGAGGCTCCTCCGTGTGCTGGGTAATAGGCCGGGCACAGCCGCGCCCAAAAATACCCGCCCGAAGGCCGGGGCGCCAAGTTCGTCCAGCGGAAAGAGGCCACAAAAACGTGTGGGCTATAGCCTTGGGGGGCGGTGCTGGCCAACTTCGTCCGCCGGACTCGGAATGGCGCGAGACTTTGCGAGGCGCCTCCGTGTGCCAAAAATAGGCCGCGGGCACAGCCGCGCCCAAAAATACCCGCCCGAAGGCCGGGGCACCAAGTTCGTCCAGCGGAAAGAGGCCACAAAAACGGGTGGGCTCTAGCCTTGGGGGTGGGGGCTGGCCAACTTCGTCCGCCGGACTCGGAATGGCGCGAGACTTTGCGAGGCACCTCCGTGTGCCAAAAATAGGCCGCGGGCACAGACGCGCCCAAAAATACCCGCCCGAAGGCCGGGGCGCCAAGTTCGTCCAGCGGAAAGAGGCCACAAAAACGGGTGGGCTATAGCCTTGGTGGTGGGGGCTGGCCAACTTCGTCCGCCGGACTCGGAATGGCGCGAGACTTTGCGAGGCGCCTCCGTGTGCCAAAAATAGGCCGCGGACACAGCCGCGCCCAAAAATACCCGCCCGAAGGCCGGGGCACCAAGTTCGTCCAGCGGAAAGAGGCCACAAATACGGGTGGGCTCTAGCCTTGGGGGTGGGGGCTGGCCAACTTCGTCCGCCGGACTCGGAATGGCGCGAGACTTTGCGAGGCACCTCCGTGTGCCAAAAATAGGCCGCGGGCACAGACGCGCCTAAAATACCCGCCCGAAGGCCGCGGCGCCAAGTTCGTCCAGCGGAAAGAGCCCACAAAAACGGGTGGGCTATAGCCTTGGGGGGTGGGGCTGGCCAACCCCCTCCGCCGGACTCGGAATGGCGCGAGACTTTGCGAGGCGCCTCCGTGTTCCAAAAATAGGCCGCGGGCACAGCCGCGCCCAAAATACCCGCCCGAAGGCCGGGTCGCCAAGTTCTTCCAGCGGAAAGATTCCACAATTACCTCTGGGCTATAGCCTTGGGGGGCAGGGCTTGCCTAGTTCGTCCGCCGGACTCGGAATGGCGCGAGACTTTGCGGCGCGCTCCGTGTGCCAAAAAGGCCATGCCAAGCGGGCACAGCCGCGCCAAAAATACCCGCCCCGAAGGCCGGGGCACCAAGTTCGTCCAGCGGAAAGAGGCCACAAAAACGGGTGGGCTCTAGCCTTGGGGGTGGGGGCTGGCCAACTTTGTCCGCCGGACTCGGAATGGCGTGAGACTTTGCGAGGCACCTCCGTGTGCCAAAAATAGGCCGCGGGCACAGACGCGCCCAAAAATACCCGCCCGAAGGCCGGGGCGCCAAGTTCGTCCAGCGGAAAGAGGCCACAAAAACGGGTGGGCTATAGCCTTGGTGGTGGGGGCTGGCCAACTTCGTCCGCCGGACTCGGAATGGCGCGAGACTTTGCGAGGCACCTCCGTGTGCCAAAAATAGGCCGCGGGCACAGCCGCGCCCAAAAATACCCGCCCGAAGGCCGGGGCACCAAGTTCGTCCAGCGGAAAGAGGCCACAAAAACGGGTGGGCTCTAGCCTTGGGGGTGGGGGCTGGCCAACTTCGTCCGCCTGACTCAAAATGGCGCGAGACTTTGCGAGGCGCCTCCGTGTGCCAAAAATAGGCCGCGGGCACAGCCGCGCCCAAAAATACCCGCCCGAAGGCCGGGGCGCCAAGTTCGTCCAGCGGAAAGAGGCCACAAAAACGTGTGGGCTATAGCCTTGGGGGGCGGTGCTGGCCAACTTCGTCCGCCGGACTCGGAATGGCGCGAGACTTTGCGAGGCGCCTCCGTGTGCCAAAAATAGGCCGCGGGCACAGCCGCGCCCAAAAATACCCGCCCGAAGGCCGGGGCACCAAGTTCGTCCAGCGGAAAGAGGCCACAAATACGGGTGGGCTCTAGCCTTGGGGGTGGGGGCTGGCCAACTTTGTCCGCCGGACTCGGAATGGCGCGAGACTTTGCGAGGCACCTCCGTGTGCCAAAAATAGGCCGCGGGCACAGACGCGCCCAAAAATACCCGCCCGAAGGCCGGGGCGCCAAGTTCGTCCAGCGGAAAGAGGCCACAAAAACGGGTGGGCTATAGCCTTGGTGGTGGGGGCTGGCCAACTTCGTCCGCCGGACTCGGAATGGCGTGAGACTTTGCGAGGCACCTCCGTGTGCCAAAAATAGGCCGCGGGCACAGCCGCGGCCAAAAATACCCGCCCGAAGGCCGGGGCACCAAGTTCGTCCAGCGGAAAGAGGCCACAAAAACGGGTGGGCTCTAGCCTTGGCGGTGGGGGCTGGCCAACTTCGTCCGCCGGACTCGGAATGGCGCGAGACTTTGCGAGGCACCTCCGTGTGCCAAAAATATGCCGCGGGCACAGACGCGCCCAAAAATACCCGCCCGAAGGCCGGGGCGCCAAGTTCGTCCAGCGGAAAGAGGCCACAAAAACGGGTGGGCTATAGCCTTGGTGGTGGGGGCTGGCCAACTTCGTCCGCCGGACTCGGAATGGCGCGAGACTTTGCGAGGCGCCTCCGTGTGCCAAAAATAGGCCGCGGGCACAGCCGCGCCCAAAAACCCCCGCCCGAAGGCCGGGCCCCCACGCTCGTCCCCCGTAAAGAGGCCACAAAAACGGGTGGGCTATAGCCTTGGGGGGTGGGGCTGGCCAACTTCGTCCGCCGGACTCGGAATGGCGCGAGACTTTGCGAGGCGCCTCCGTTTGCCAAAAAATAGGCCGCGGGCACAGCCGCGCCCAAAAAAATACCTCGCCCGAAGGCCGGGCGCCAAGTTCGTCCAGCGGAAAGAGGCCACAAAAACGTCTGGGGCTATAGCCTTGGGGCGGTGCTGGCCAACTCGTCCGCCGGACTCGGAATGCCGCCAGACTTTGCGAGGCGCCTCCGTGTGCCAAAAATAGGCCGCGGGCACAGCCGCGCCCAAAAATACCCGCCCGAAGGCCGGGGCACCAAGTTCGTCCAGCGGAAAGAGGCCACAAAAACGGGTGGGCTCTAGCCTTGGGGGTGGGGGCTGGCCAACTTCGTCCGCCGGACTCGGAATGGCGCGAGACTTTGCGAGGCACCTCCGTGTGCCAAAAATAGGCCGCGGGCACAGACGCGCCCAAAAATACCCGCCCGAAGGCCGGGGCGCCAAGTTCGTCCAGCGGAAAGAGGCCACAAAAACGGGTGGGCTATAGCCTTGGTGGTGGGGGCTGGCCAACTTCGTCCGCCGGACTCGGAATGGCGCGAGACTTTGCAAGGCACCTCCGTGTGGCAAAAATAGGCCGCGGGCACAGCCGCGCCCAAAAATACCCGCCCGAAGGCCGGGGCGCCAAGTTCGTCCAGCGGAAGAGGCCACAAAAACGGGTGGGCTATAGCCTTGGGGGGCGGGGCTGAGCAACTTCGTCTGCCGGACTCGGAATGGCGCGAGACTTTGCGAGGCGCCTCCGTGTGCCAAAAATAGGCCGCGGGCACAGCCGCGCCCAAAAATACCCGCCCGAAGGCCGGGGCGCCAAGTTCGTCCAGCGGAAAGAGGCCACAAAAACGGGTGGGCTATAGCCTTGGGGGGCGGGGCTGGCCAACTTAGTCCGCCGAACTCGGAATGGCGCGAGACTTTGCGATGCGCCTCCGTGTGCCAAAAATAGGCCGCGGGCACAGCCCCGCCCAAAAATACCCGCCCGAAGGCCGGGGCGCCAAGTTCGTCCAGCGGAAAGAGGCCACAAAAACGGGTGGGCTATAGCCTTGGGGGCGGGGCTGGCCAACTGTCCGCCGCGGACTCGGAATGGCGCGAGACTTTGCGAGGCGCCTCCGTGTGCCAAAAATAGGCCGCAGGCACAGCCGCACCGAAAAATACCCGCCCGAGGCCGGGCGCCAAGTTCGGCCCAGCGGAAAGAGGCCACAAAACGGGTGGGCTATAGCCTTGGGGGTGGGGCTGGCCAACTTCGTCCGCTCGGACTCGGAATGGCGCGAGACTTTTCGAGGCGCCTCCGTGTGCCAAAAATAGGCCGGGGCACAGCCGCGCCCAAAATACCCGCCCAAGGCCGGGGCGCCAAGTTCGTCCAGCGGAAAGAGGCCACAAAAACGGGTGGGCTATAGCCTTGGGGGGTGGGGCTGGTCAACTTCGTCCGCCGGACTCGGAATGGCGCGAGACTTTGCGAGGCGCCTCCGTGTGCCAAAAATAGGCCTCGGGCACAGCCGCGCCCAAAAATACCCGCCCGAAGGCCGGGGCGCCAAGTTCGTCCAGCGGAAAGAGGCCACAAAAACGTGTGGGCTATAGCCTTGGGGGGCGGTGCTGGCCAACTTCGTCCGCCGGACTCGGAATGGCGCGAGACTTTGCGAGGCACCTCCGTGTGCCAAAAATAGGCCGCGGACACAGCCGCGCCCAAAAATACCTGCCCGAAGGCCGGGGCGCCAAGTTCGTCCAGCGGAAAGAGGCCACAAAAACGGGTGGGCTATAGCCTTGGTGGTGGGGGCTGGCCAACTTCGTCCGCCGGACTCGGAATGGCGCGAGACTTTGCGAGGCACCTCCGTGTGCCAAAAATAGGCCGCGGACACAGCCGCGCCCAAAAATACCTGCCCGAAGGCCGGGGCGCCAAGTTCGTCCAGCGGAAAGAGGCCACAAAAACGGGTGGGCTATAGCCTTGGGGGGTGGGGCTGGCCAACTTCGTCCGCCGGACTCGGAATGGCGCGAGACTTTGCGAGGGGCCTCCGTGTGCCAAAAATAGGCCGCGGACACAGCTGCACCCAAAAATACCCGCCCGAAGGCCGGGGCGCCAAGTTCGTCCAGCGGAAAGAGGCCACAAAAACGGGTGGGCTATAGCCTTGGGGGGCGGGGCTGGCCAACTTCGTCCGCCGGACTCGGAATGGCGCGAGACTTTGCGAGGCGCCTCTGTGTGCCAAAAATAGGCCGCGGGCACAGCCGCGCCCTAAAATACCCGCCCGAAGGCCGGGGCGCCAAGTTCGTCCAGCGGAAAGAGGCCACAAAAACGGGTGGGCTATAGCCTTGGGGGGCGGGGCTGGCCAACTTCGTCCGCCGGACTCGGTATGGTGCGAGACTTTGCGAGGCGCCTCCGTGTGCTAAAAATAGGCCGCGGGCACAGCCGCGCCCAAAAATACCCGCCCGAAGGCCGGGGCGCCAAGTTCGTCCAGCGGAAAGAGGCCACAAAAACGGGTGGGCTATAGCCTTGGGGGGCGGGGCTGGCCAACTTCGTCCGCCGGACTCGGAATGGCGCGAGACTTTGCGAGGCGCCTCCGTGTGCCAAAAATAGGCCGCGGGCACAGCCGCGCCCAAAAATACCCGCCCTAAGGCCGGGGCGCCAAGTTCGTCCAGCGGAAAGAGGCCACAAAAACGGGTGGGCTATAGCCTTGGGGGGCGGGGCTGGCCAACTTCGTCCGCCGGACTCGGTATGGTGCGAGACTTTGCGAGGCGCCTCCGTGTGCCAAAAATAGGCCGCGGGCACAGCCGCGCCCAAAAATACCCGCCCGAAGGCCGGGGCACCAAGTTCGTCCAACAGAAAGAGGCCACAAAAACGGGTGGGCTATAGCATTGGGGGGTGGGGCTGGCCAACTTCCTCCTCTGGACTCGGAATGGCGCGAGACTCTGCGAGCGGCCTCCGTGTGCCAAAAATAGGCCCCGGGCCCAGCCGCGCCCAAAAATAACCGACCGAAGGCCGGGGCGCCAAGTTCGTCCAGCGGAAAAAGGCCACAAAAACGGGTCGGTTATAGCCTTGGAGGGTGGGGCTGGCCCACTTCGTCCGCCGGACTCGGAATGGCGCGAGACTTTGCGAGCGGCCTCCATGTGCCAAAAATAGGCCCCGGGCACAGCCGCGCCCAAAAATAACCGCCCGAAGGCCGGGGCGCCAAGTTCGTCCAGCGGATAAAGGCCACAAAAACGGGTGGGCTATAGCCTTGGGGGGTGGGGCTGTCCAACTTCGTCTGCCGGACTCGGAATGGCGCGAGACTTTGCGAACAGCCTCCGTGTGCCAAAAATATGCCCCGGGCACAGCCGCGCCCAAAAATAACCGCCGAAAGGCCGGGGCGCCAAGTTCTTCCAGCGGAAAAAGGCCACAAAAACGGGTGGGCTATAGCATTGGGGGGTGGGGCTGGCCAACTTCCTCCTCTGGACTCGGAATGGCGCGAGACTCTGCGAGCGGCCTCCGTGTGCCAAAAATAGGCCCCGGGCCCAGCCGCGCCCAAAAATAACCGACCGAAGGCCGGGGCGCCAAGTTCGTCAAGCGGAAAAAGGCCACAAACACTGGTCGGTTATAGCCTTGGTGGGTGGGGCAGGCCCACTTCGTCCGCCGGACTCGGAATGGCGCGAGACTTTGCAAGCGGCCTCCATGTGCCAAAAATAGGCCCTGGCACAGCCGCGCCCAAAAATAACCTCCCGAAAGCCGGGCGCCAAGTTCGTCCCAGCGGAAAAAGGCCACAAAACGGGTGGGCTATAGCCATGGGGGTGGGGCTGGCCGACCTCGTCCGCCGGACTCGAATGGCGCGAGACTTTGCGAACGGCCTCCGTGTGCCAAAATAGGCCCCGGCACAGCCGCACCCAAACATAACCACCCGAAGGCCGGGGCGCCAAGTTCGTCCAGCGGAAAAAGGCCACAAAAACGGGTGGGCTAGAGCCTTGGGGGTGGGCTGGCCAACTTCGTCCGCCGGACTCGGAATCGCGCGAGACTTTGCGAGCAGCCTCCGTGTGCCAAAAATAGGCCCCCGGCACAGCTGTGCCCAGAAATAACCGCCTCAAGGCCGGGCGCCAAGTTCGTGCAGCGGAAAAAGTCCTCTAAAATGTTTTGGCTATAGCCTTGGGGTGGGGCTGGCCCACTTCGTCCGCCTTGACTCGGAATGGCGCGAGACTTTACGAGTGGCCTCCGTGTGCCAAAAATAGGCCCCGGGCACAGCCGCGCCCAAAAATAACCGCCCGAAGGCCGGGGCGCCAAGTTCGTCCAGCGGAAAAAGGCCACAAAAACTGGTGGGCTATAGCATTGGGGGGTGGGGCTGGCCAACTTCCTCCTCTGGACTCGGAATGGCGCGAGACTCTGCGAGCGGCCTCCGTGTGCCAAAAATAGGCCCCGGGCCCAGCCGCACCCAAAAATAACCGACCGAAGGCCGGGGCGCCAAGTTCGTCCAGCGGAAAAAGGCCACAAAAACGGGTCGGTTATAGCCTTGGAGGGTGGGGCTGGCCCACTTCGTCCGCCGGACTCGGAATGGCGCGAGACTTTGCGAGCGGCCTCCTTGTGCCAAAAATAGGCCCCGGGCCCAGCCGCGCCCAAAAATAACCGACCGAAAGCCGGGGCGCCAAGTTCGTCCAGCGGAAAAAGGCCAAAAAAACGGGTGGGCTATAGCCATGGGGGGTGGGGCTGGCCGACCTCGTCCGCCGGACTCCGAATGGCGCGAGACTTTGCGAACGGCCTCCGTGTGCCAAAAATAGGCCCCGGGCACAGCCGCACCCAAAAATAACCACCCGAAGGCCGGGGCGCCAAGTTCGTCCAGCGGAAAAAGGCCACAAAAACGGGTGGGCTAGAGCCTTGGGGGTGGGGCTGGCCAACTTCGTCCGCCGGACTCGGAATCGCGCGAGACTTTGCGAGCAGCCTCCGTGTGCCAAAAATAGGCCCCGGGCACAGCTGTGCCCAGAAATAACCGCCCGAAGGCCGGGGCGCCAAGTTCGTGCAGCGGAAAAAGTCCACAAAAACGGGTGGGCTATAGCCTTGGGGGGTGGGGCTGGCCCACTTCGTCCGCCGGACTCGGAATGGCGCGAGACTTTGCGAGCGGCTTCCGTGTGCCAAAAATAGGCCCCGGGCCCAGCCGCGCCCAAAAATAACCGACCGAAGGCCGGGGCGCCAAGTTCGTCCAGCGGAAAAAGGCCACAAAAACGGGTCGGTTATAGCCTTGGAGGGTGGGGCTGGCCCACTTCGTCCGCCGGACTCGGAATGGCGCGAGACTTTGCGAGCGGCCTCCATGTGCCAAAAATAGGCCCCGGGCACAGCCGCGCCCAGAAATAACCGCCCGAAGGCCGGGGCGCCAAGTTCGTGCAGCGGAAAAAGGCCACAAAAACGGGTGGGCTATAGCCTTGGGGGGTGGGGCTGGCCCACTTCGTCCGCCGGACTCGGAATGGCGCGAGACTTTGCGAGTGGCCTCCGTGTGCCAAAAATAGGCCCCGGGCACAGCCGCGCCCAAAAATAACCGCCCGAAGGCCGGGGCGCCAAGTTCGTCCAGCGGAAAAAGGCCACAAAAACTGGTGGGCTATAGCATTGGGGGGTGGGGCTGGCCAACTTCCTCCTCTGGACTCGGAATGGCGCGAGACTCTGCGAGCGGCCTCCGTGTGCCAAAAATAGGCCCCGGGCCCAGCCGCACCCAAAAATAACCGACCGAAGGCCGGGGCGCCAAGTTCGTCCAGCGGAAAAAGGCCACAAAAACGGGTCGGTTATAGCCTTGGAGGGTGGGGCAGGCCCACTTCGTCCGCCGGACTCGGAATGGCGCGAGACTTTGCGAGCGGCCTCCATGTGCCAAAAATAGGCCCCGGGCACAGCCGCGCCCAAAAATAACCTCCCGAAAGCCGGGGCGCCAAGTTCGTCCAGCGGAAAAAGGCCACAAAAACGGGTGGGCTATAGCCATGGGGGGTGGGGCTGGCCGACCTCGTCCGCCGGACTCCGAATGGCGCGAGACTTTGCGAACGGCCTCCGTGTGCCAAAAATAGGCCCCGGGCACAGCCGCACCCAAAAATAACCACCCGAAGGCCGGGGCGCCAAGTTCGTCCAGCGGAAAAAGGCCACAAAAACGGGTGGGCTAGAGCCTTGGGGGTGGGGCTGGCCAACTTCGTCCGCCGGACTCGGAATCGCGCGAGACTTTGCGAGCAGCCTCCGTGTGCCAAAAATAGGCCCCGGGCACAGCTGTGCCCAGAAATAACCGCCCGAAGGCCGGGGCGCCAAGTTCGTGCAGCGGAAAAAGTCCACAAAAACGGGTGGGCTATAGCCTTGGGGGGTGGGGCTGGCCGACTTCGTCCGCCGGACTCGGAATGGCGCGAGACTTTGCGAGCGGCTTCCGTGTGCCAAAAATAGGCCCCGGGCACAGCCGCGCCCAAAAATAACCGCCCGAAGGCCGGTGCGCCAAGTTCGTCCAGCGGAAAAAGGCCACAAAAACGGGTGGGCTATAGCCTTGGGGGTGGGGCTGGCCAACTTCGTCCGCCGGACTCGGAATCGCTCGAGACTTTGCGAGCAGCCTCCGTGTGCCAAAAATAGGCCCCGGGCACAGCTGTGCCCAAAAATAACCGCCCGAAGGCCGGGGCGCCAAGTTCGTGCAGCGGAAAAAGGCCACAAAAACGGGTGAGCTATAGCCTTGGGGGTGGGGCTGGCCAACTTCGTCCGCCGGACTCGGAATCGCTCGAGACTTTGCGAGCAGCCTCCGTGTGCCAAAAATAGGCCCCGGGCACAGCTGTGCCCAAAAATAACCGCCCGAAGGCCGGGGCGCCAAGTTCGTGCAGCGGAAAAAGGCCACAAAAACGGGTGGGCTATAGCCTTGGGGGTGGGGCTGGCCCACTTCGTCCGCCGGACTCGGAATGGCGCGAGACTTTACGAGCGGCCTCCGTGTGCGAAAAATAGGCCACGGGCACAGCCGCGCCCAAAAATAACCTCCCGAAGGCCGGGGCGCCAAGTTCGTCCAGCGGAAAAAGGCCACAAAAACGGGTGGGCTATAGCCTTGGGGGGTAGGGCTGGCCACCTTCGTCCGCCGGACTCGGAATGGCGCAAGACTTTGCGAGCGGCCTACGTGTGCTAAAAATAGGCCCGGCCACAGCCGCGCCCAAAAATAACCGCCCGAAGGCCGGGGCGCAAAGTTCGTCCAGCGGAAAAAGGCCAAAAAAACGGGTGGGCTATGGCCTTGGGGGGTGGGGCTGACCAACTTCGTCCGCCGGACTCAGAATGGGGTGAGACTTTGCGAGCGGCCTCCGCATTCCAAAAATAGGATGCGGGCACAGCCGCGCCGAAAAATAACCACCCGAAGGCCGGGGCGCCAAGTTCGTCCAGCGGAAAATGGCCAAAAAACGGGTGGGCTATAGCCTTGGGGGGAGGGGCTGGCCCACTTCGTCCGCCGGACTCGGAATGGGGCGAGACTTTGCAAGCGGCCTCCGCGTGCCAAAAATAGGCCGCAGGCACAGCCGCGCCCAAAAATAATCACCCGAAGGCCGGGGCGCCAAGTTCGTCAAGCGGAAAAATGGCCAAAAAACGGGTGGGCTATAGCCTTGGGGGGAGGGGCTGGCCAACTTCGTCCGCCGGACCCGGAATGGGGCGAGACTTTGCAAGCGGCCTCCGCGTGCCAAAAATAGGCCACGGGCACAGCCGCGCCCAAAAATAACCGCCCGAAGGTCGGCGCGCCCAAACCCCCCAGCGGAAAAATGGCCAAAAAACGGGTAGGCTATAGCATTGGGGGGAGGGGCTGGCCAACTTCGTCCGCCGGACTCGGAATGGGGCGAGACTTTGCGAGCGGTCTCCGCGTGCCAAAAAATAGGCCTCGGGCACCACCTCGCCCAAAAACAACCGCCCGAAGGCCGGGGCGCCAAGTTCGTCCAGCGGAAAAATGGCCAAAAAATGGGTGGGCTATAGCCTTGGGGGGAGGGGCTTACCCACTTCGTCCGCCGTACTTGGAATGGGGCGAGACTTTGCGAGCGGCCTCCGCATGCCAAAAATAGGCCATGGGCACAGCCGCGACCAAAAATAACCGCCCGAAGGTCGGCGCGCCCAAACCCCCCAGCGGAAAAATGGCCAAAAAACGGGTGGGCTATAGCCTTGGGGGGATGGGCTGGCCAACTTCGTCCGCCGGACTCGGAATGGGGCGAGACTTTGGAAGCGGCCTCCGCGTGCCAAAAATAGGCCGCGGGCACAGCCGCGCCTAAAAATAACTGCCCGAAGGCCGGGGCGCCAAGTTCATCCAGCGGAAAAATGGCCAAAAATCGGGTGGGCTATAGCCTTGGGGGGAGGGGCTGGCCAACTTCGTCCGCTGACTCGAATGGGGCGAGACTTTCATGAGTGGCCTCATGGGCACAGCCGTGCCTAAAAATAACCGCCCCGAAGGTCGGGCGCCCAAACCCCCAGCGGAAAAATGGCCACCCCACGGGTGGGCTATAGCCTTGGGGGGAGGGGCAGGCCAACTTCGTCCGCCGTACTTGGAATGGGGCGAGACTTTGCGAGCGGCCTCCGCGTGCCAAAAATAGGCTATGGGCACAGCCGCGCCCAAAAATAACCACCCGAAGGACGTTGCGCACAAACCCCCCAGCGGAAAAATGGCCAAAAAACGGGTGGGCTATAGCCTTGGGGGGAGGGGCTGGCCAACTTCGTCCGCCGGACTCGGAATGGGGCGAGACTTTGCGAGCGGCCTCCGCGTGCCAAAAATAGGCCGCGGGCACAGCCGCCGCCAATAATTACTGCCCGAAGGCCGGGGCGCCAAGTTCGTCCAGTGGAAAAATGGCCAAAAAACCGGTGGGCTATAGCCTTGGTGGAGGGCCTGGCCAACTTCGTCCGCCGGACTCGGAATGGGGCTAGACTTTGCGAGCGACCTCCGCGTGCCAAAAACAGGCCGCGGGCACAGCCGCGCACAAAAATAACCGCCCGAAGGTCGGCCCGCCCAAACCCCCCAGCGGAAAAATGGCCAAAAAACGGGTGGGCTATAGCCTTGGGGGGAGGGGCTGGCCAAATTCCTCCGCCGGGCTCGGAATGGGACGAGACTTTGCGAGCGGCCTCCGCGTGCCAAAAATAGGCCACGGGCACAACCGCGCCCAAAAATAACTGCCTGAAGGTCGGCGCGCCCGAACCCCCCAGCGGAAAAATGGCCAAAAAACGGGTCGGCTATAGCCTTGGGGGGAGGGGCTGGCCCACTTCGTCCGCCGGACTCGGAATGGGGCTAGACTTTGCGAGCGACCTCCGCGTGCCAAAAACAGGCCGCGGGCACAGCCGCGCACAAAAATAACCGCCCGAAGGTCGGCCCGCCCAAACCCCCCAGCGGAAAAATGGCCAAAAAACGGGTGGGCTATAGCCTTGGGGGGAGGGGCTGGCCAAATTCCTCCGCCGGACTCGGAATGGGACGAGACTTTGCGAGCGGCCTCCGCGTGCCAAAAATAGGCCGCGGGCACAGCCGCGCCTAAAAATAACCCCCGAAGGATGTTGCGCGCAAACCCCCCAGCGGAAAAATGGCCAAAAAACGGGTGGGCTATAGCCTTGGGGGGAGGGGCTGGCCAACTTCGTCCGCCGGACTCGGAATGGGGCGAGACTTTGCGAGCGGCCTCCGCGTGCCAAAAATAGGCCACGGGCACAGCCGCCGCCAAAAATTACTGCCCGAAGGCCGGGGCGACAAGTTCGTCCAGTGGAAAAATGGCCAAAAAACGGGTGGGCTATAGCCTTGGTGGGAGGGGCTGGCCAACTTCGTCCGCCGGACCCGGAATGGGGTGAGACTTTGCGAGTGGTCTCCGCGTGCCAAAAATAGGCCACGGGCACAGCCGCGCCCAAAAAAAACAGCCCGAAGGCCGGGGCACCCAAACCCCCCAGCGGAAAAAAGGCCAAAAAACGGGTAGGCTATAGCCTTGGGGGGAGGGGCTTTCCAACTTCGTCCGCCGGACTCGGAATGGGGCGAGACTTTGCGAGCAGCCTCCGCGTGCCAAAAATAGGACGCGGGCGCAGCTGCACCCAAAAATAACCGCCCGAAGGCCGGGGCGCCATGTTCGTCCAGCGGAAAAATGGCGAAAAAACGGGTGGGCTATTGCCTTGGGGGGAGGGGCTGGCCAACTTCGTCCGCTGGACTCGAAATGGGGCGAGGATTTGCGAGCGGCCTCCGTGAGCCAAAAATAGGTGGCAGGCACAGCCGCGCCCAAAAATAATCACCCGAAGGCCGGGGCGCCAAGTTCGTCCAGCGGAAAAATCGCCAAAAAACTGGTGGGTTATAGCCTTGGGGGGAGGGGCTGGCCAACTTCGTGCGCCGGACTCGGAATGGGGCGAGACTGTGCGAGAGGCGTCCGCATGGTAAAAATAGGCCACGGACACAGCCGCGCCCAAAAATAACTGCCCGAAGGTCGGCGCGCCCAAACCCCCCAGCGGAAAAATGGCCAAAAAACGGGTGGGCTATAGCCTTGGGGCGAGGGGCTGGCCCACTTCGTCCGCCGGACTCGGAATGGGGCGAGACTTTGCGAGCGGCCTCCGCGTGCCTAAAATAGGCCACGGGCACAGCCGCGCCCAAAAATAACCTCCCGAAGGCCGGGGCGCCAACTTCGTCCAGCGGAAAAATGGCCAAAAAATGGGTGGGCTATAGCCTTGGGGGGAGGGGCTGGCCAACTTCGTCCGCCGGACTCGGAATGGGACGAGACTTTGCGAGCGGCCTCCGCGTGCCAAAAATAGGACGCGGGCACAGCCGAACCCAAAAATAACTGCCCGAAGGCCGGGGCGCCAAGTTCGTCCAGCGGAAAAATGGCCAAAAAACGGGTGGGCTATAGCCTTGGGGGGAGGGGCTGGCCCACTTCGTCCGCCGGACTCGGAATGGGGCGAGACTTTGCGAGTGGCCTCTGCGTGCCAAAATGGGGCTGCGGGCACAGCCGCGCCCAAAAATAAGCCCCCGAAGGTCGGCGCGCCCAAACCCCCCAGCGGAAAAATGGCCAAAAAACGGGCGAGCTATAGCCTTGGGAGAAGGGGCTGGCCAACTTCGTCCGCCGTACTCGGAATGGGGTGAGACATTGTGAGCGGCCTCCGCGTGCCAAAACTAGGCCGTGGGCACAGCCGAACCCAAAAATAACCCCCCGAAGGCCGGGGCGCGAAGTTTGTCCAGCGGAAAAATGGCCAAAAAACAGGTGGGCTATAGCCCTGGGGGGAGGGGCTGGCCAACTTCGTCCGCCGGACTCGGAATGGGGCGAGACTTTGCGAGTGGCCTCCGCGTGCCAAAAATAGGCCGCGGGCACAGTCGCGCCCAAAAATTACCCCCCGAAGGTCGGCGCGCCGAAATCCCCCAGCGGAGAAATGGCCAAAAAACGGGTGGGCTATAGCCTTGGGGGGAGGGGCTGGCCCACTTCGTCCGCCGGACTCGGAATGGGGCGAGACTTTGCGAGTGGTCTCCGCGTGCCAAAATGGGGCCGCGGGCACAGCCGTGCCCAAAAATAACCCCCCGAAGGTCGGCGCGCCCAAACCGCCCAGCGGAAAAATGGCCAAAAAACGGGCGGGCTATAGCCTTGGGAGAAGGGGCTGGCCAACTTCGTCCGCCGGACTCGGAATGGGGCGAGACTTTGCGAGTGGCCTCCGCGTGCCAAAAATAGGCCGCGGGCACAGTCGCGGCCAAAAATTACCCCCCGAAGGTCGGCGCGCCGAAATCCCCCAGCGGAGAAATGGCCAAAAAACGGGTGGGCTATAGCCTTGGGGGGAGGGGCTGGCCAACTTCGTCCGCCGGACTCGGAATGGGACGAGACGTTGCGAGCGGCTCCGCGTGCCAAAAATAGGCCGCGGGCCCAGCCGCGTCCAAAAATAACCGCCCGAAGGCCGGGTCGCCAAGTTCGTCCAGCGGAAAAATGGCCAAAAAACGGGTGGGCAATAGCCTTGGGGGGAGGGGCTGGCCAACTTCGTCCGCCGGACTCGGAATGGGGCGAGACTTTGCGAGCGGCCTCCGCGTGCTAAAAATAGGCCGCGGGCACAGCCGCGCCCAAAAATAACCCCCCGAAGGTCGGCGCGCCCAAACCCCCCATCGGAAAAATGGCCAAAAAACGGGCGGGCTATAGCCTCGGGAGAAGGGGCTGGCCAACTTCGTCCGCCGGACTCGGAATGGGTCGAGACTTTACGAGCGGCCTCCGCGTGCCAAAAATAGGCCGCGGGCACAGTCGCGCCCAAAAATTACCCCCCGAAGGTCGGCGCGCCAAAACCCCCCAGCGGAGAAATGGCCAAAAAACGGGTGGGCTATAACCTTGGGGGGAGGGGCTGGCCAACTTCGTCCGCCGGACTCGGAATGGGACGTGACGGTGCGAGCGGCTCCAGCAGACAAAAATAGGCCGCGGCCCAGCCGCGTCAAAAATAACCGCCCAAGGCCGGGTCGCCAAGTTCGTCCAGCGGAAAAATTGCCAAAAAACGGGTGGGCAATAGGCTTGGGGGGAGGGGCTGGCCAACTTCGTCCGCCTCGGACTCGGAATGGGGCGAGACTTTGCGAGCGGCCTCCGCGTGCCAAAAATCGGCCGCGGGCACAGCAGCGCCAAAAAATAACCCCCCGAAGGCCGGGGCGCCAAGTTCGTCCAGCGGAAAAATGGCCAAAAAACGGGTGGGGGATAGCCTTGGGGGGAGGGGCTGGCCGACTTCGTCCGCCGGACTCGGGATGGGGCGCGACTTTGCGAGCGGCCTCCGCGTACCAACAACGGGCCGCAGGCACAGCCACGCCCAAAAATAACCCCCGAAGGCCGGGGCGCCTAGTTCGTCCATCGGAAAAATGGCCAAAAAACAGGTGGGCTATAGCCTTGGGGGGAGGGGCTGGCCAACTTCGTCCGCCGGACTCGGAATGGGACGAGACTTTGCGAGCGGCCTCCGCAAGTGTGCAAAAATAGGCCGCGAGCACAGCCGCGCTAAAAATCACCGCCCGAAGGCCGGGCGCCAACTTCGCTCATCGGAAAAAGGCCACAAAAATGGGTGGGCTATATCCTTGGCGGGAGGGGCTGGCCAACTTCGTCCGCCGGACTAGGAATGGGGCGAGACTTTGTGAGCGGCCTCCGCATGCCAAAAATAGGCCGTGGACACAGCCGCGCCATAAAATAACCGCCCGAAGGCCGGGGCGCCAACTTCGTCTATCGGAAAAATGGCCAAAAAACGGGTGGGCTATATCCTTGGTGGGAGGGGCTGGCCAACTTCGTCCGCCGGACTCGGAATGGCGTGAGACTTTGCGAGCGGCCTCCGCGTGCCAAAAATAACCCGCGGGCACAGCCGCGCCCAAAAATAACCCCCCTAAGGACGGCGCGCCCAAACCCCCCAGCGGAAAAATGGCCAAAAAATGGGTGGGCTACAGCCTTGGGGGGAGGGGCTGGCCCACTTCGTCTGCCGGACTCGGAATGGGGCGAGACTTTGCGAGCGGCCTCCGCATGCCAAAAATATACCACGGACACAGCCGCGCCCAAAAATAACCACCCGAAGGCCGGGGCGCCAAGTTTGTCCAGCGGAAAAATGGCCAAAAAACGGGTGGGCTATAGCCTTGGGGGGAGGGGCTGGCCAACTTCGACCGCCGGACTCGGAATGGGGCGTGACTTTGCGAGCGGCCTCCGTATGCCAAAAATAGGCTGCGGGCACAGCCGAACCCAAAAATAACCCCCCGAAGGTCGGCGCGCCCAAACCCCCGAGCGGAAAAATGGCCAAAAAACGGGTGGCCTATAGCCTTGGGGGGAGGGGCTGGCCAACTTCGTCCGCCGGACTCGGAATGGGGCGAGACTTTGCGAGCGGCCTCCGCGTGCTAAAAATAGGCCGCGGGCACAGCCGCGCCCAAAAATAACCCCCCGAAGGTCGGCGCGCCCAAACCCCCCAGCGGAAAAATAGCCAAAAAACGGGCGGGCTATACCTTGGGAGAAGGGGCTGGCCAACTTAGTCCGCCGGACTCGGAATGGGTCGAGACTTTGCGAGCGGCCTCCGCGTGCCAAAAATAGGCCGCGGGTACAGTCGCGCCCAAAAATTACCCCCCGAAGGTCGGCGCGCCAAAACCCCCCAGCGGAGAAATGGCCAAAAAACGGGTGGGCTATAGCCTTGGGGGGAGGGGCTGGCCAACTTCGTCCGCCGGACTCGGAATGGGACGAGACGTTGCGAGCGGCTCCGCGTACAAAAAATAGGCCGCGGGCCCAGCCGCGTCCAAAAATAACCGCCCGAAGGCCGGGTCGCCAAGTTCGTCCAGCGGAAAAATGGCCAAAAAACGGGTGGGCAATAGGCTTGGGGGGAGGGGCTGGCCAACTTCGTCCGCCGGACTCGGAATGGGGCGAGACTTTGCGAGCGGCCTCCGCGTGCCAAAAATCGGCCGCGGGCACAGCAGCGCCAAAAAATAACCCCCCGAAGGCCGGGGCGCCAAGTTCGTCCAGCGGAAAAATGGCCAAAAAACGGGTGGGCTATAGCCTTGGGGGGAGGGGCTGGCCGACTTCGTCCGCCGGACTCGGGATGGGGCGCGACTTTGCGAGCGGCCTCCGCGTACCAACAACGGGCCGCAGGCACAGCCACGCCCAAAAATAACCCCCGAAGGCCGGGGCGCCTAGTTCGTCCATCGGAAAAATGGCCAAAAAACAGGTGGGCTATAGCCTTGGGGGGAGGGGCTGGCCAACTTCGTCCGCCGGACTCGGAATGGGACGAGACTTTGCGAGCGGCCTCCGCGTGCAAAAAATAGGCCGCGAGCACAGCCGCGCCAAAAAATAACCGCCCGAAGGCCGGGGCGCCAACTTCGTCTATCGGAAAATGGCCAAAAACGGGTGGGCTATATCCTTGGCGGGAGGGGCTGGCCAACTTCGTCCGCCTACTGACTAGGAATGGGGCGAGACTTTTTGAGCGGCCTCCGCATGCCAAAAATAGGCCGTGGACACAGCCACACCCAAAAATAACCCCCCGAAGGCCGGGGCGCCAAGTTCGTCCAGCGGAAAAATGGCCAAAAAACGGGTGGGCTATATCCTTGGTGGGAGGGGCTGGCCAACTTCGTCCGCCGGACTCGGAATGGCGTGAGACTTTGCGAGCGGCCTCCGCGTGCCAAAAATAACCCGCGGGCACAGCCGCGCCCAAAAATAACCCCCCTAAGGTCGGCGCGCCCAAACCCCCCAGCGGAAAAATGGCCAAAAAACGGGTGGGCTACAGCCTTGGGGGGAGGGGCTGGCCCACTTCGTCCGCCGGACTCGGAATGGGGCGAGACTTTGCGAGCGGCCTCCGCGTGCCAAAAATATACCGCGGACACATCCGCGCCCAAAAATAACCACCCGAAGGCCGGGGCGCCAAGTTCGTGCAGCGGAAAAATGGCCAAAAAACGGGTGGGCTATAGCCTTGGGGGGAGGGCCTGGCCCACTTCGTCCGCCGGACTCGGAATGGGGCGTGACTTTGCGAGCGGCCTCCGTATGCCAAAAATAGGCCGCGGGCACAGCCGTACCCAAAAATAAGCCCCCGAAGGTCGGCGCGCCCAAACCCCCGAGCGGAAAAATGGCCAAAAAACGGGTGGCCTATAGCCTTGGGGGGAGGGGCTGGCCAACTTCGTCCGCCGGACTCGGAATGGGGCAAGACTTTGCGAGCGGCCCCCGCGTGCCAAAAATAGGCCGCGGGCACAGCCGCGCCCAAAAATAACCTCCCGAAGGCCGGGGCGCCAACTTCGTCCAGCGGAAAAATGGCCAAAAAATGGGTGGGCTATAGCCTTGGGGGGAGGGGCTGGCCAACTTCGTCCGCCGGACTCGGAATGGGGCGAGACTTTGCGAGCGGCCTCCGCGTGCCAAAAATAGGCCGCGGGCACAGCCGTGCCCAAAAATAACCCCCCGAAGGCCGGGCGCCAAGTTCGTCCAGCGGAAAAATGGCCAAAAAACGGGTGCGCTATACCATTGGGGGGAGGGGCTGGCCAACTTCGTCCGCTGGACTCGGAATGGGGCGAGACTTTTTGCGAGCGGTCTCTGCGTTCCAAAAATATGCCGCGGGCACAGCCGCGGCCAAAAATAACCCCTCCAAGGTCGGCGTGCCCAAACCCCCCAGCGGAAAAATGGCCAAAAAATGGGTGGGCTATAGCCTTGGGGGGAGGGGCTGGCCAACTTCGTCCGCCGGACTCGGAATGGGACGACACTTTGCGAGCAGCCTCCACGTGCCAAAAATAGGCCGCGAGCACAGCCGCGCCCAAAAATAACCCCCCGAAGGTTGGCGCGCCCAAACCCCCCAGCGAAAAATGGCCAAAAAACGGGTGGGCTATAGCCTTGGGGGGAGGGGCTGGCCAACTTCGTCCGCCGGACTCGGAATGGGGCAAGACTTTGCGAGCGGTCCCCGCGTGCCAAAAATAGGCCGCGGGCACAGCCACAGCCAGAAATAACCTCCCGAAGGCCGGGGCACCAACTTCGTCCAGCGGAAAAATGGCCAAAAAATGGGTGGGCTATAGCCTTGGGGGTAGGGGCTGGCCAATTTCGTCCGCCGGACTCGGAATGGGGCGAGACTTTGCGAGCGGACTCCGCGTGCCAAAAATAGGCCGCGGGCACAGCCGTACCCAAAAATAACCCCCCGAAGGCCGGGGCGCCAAGTTCGTCCAGCGGAAAAATGGCCAAAAAAACGGGTGGGCTATAGCCTTGGGGGGAGGGGCTGGCCAACTTCCTCCGCCGGACTCGGAATGGGGCGAGGCTTTGCGAACGGCCTCCGCGTGCCAAAAATAGGCCTCGGGCACAGCCGCGCCCAAAAATAACACCCCGAAGGTCGGCGCGCCCAAGCACCCCAGCGGAAAAATGGCCAAAAAACGGGTGGGCTATAGCCTTGGGGGGAGGGGCTGGCCCACTTCGTCCGCCGGACTCGGAATGGCGTGAGACTTTGCGAGCGGCCTCCGCGTGCCAAAAATAGGCCACGGACACAGCCGCGCCCAAAAATAACACCCCGAAGGTCGCCGCGCCCAAACCTCCCAGCGGAAAAATGGCCAAAAACGGGTGGGCTATAGCCTTGAGGAGGGCTGGCCAACTTTGTCCGCCGGACTCGAATGGGGCGAGACTTTGCAAGCGGCCTCCGCGTGCCAAAAATAGGCCGCGGTACAGCCGGTCCTAAAATAACCCCGAAGGTCGACGCGCCTAAACCCCAGCGGAAAAATAGCCAAAAACGGGTGGGCTATAGCCTTGGGGGAGGGCTAGCCAACTCGTCCGCCGGACTCGGAATGGGGCGAGACTTTGCAAGCGGCCTCCAGCGTGCCAAAAATAGGCCGCGGGCACAGCCACGCCATAAAATAACCGCCCGAAGGCCGGGGCGCCAAGTTCGTCCAGCGGAAAAATGGCCAAAAAATGGGTGGGCTATAGCCCTCGGGGGAGCGGCTGGCATACTTCGTCCGCCGGACTCGAAATGGGTCGAGACTTTGCGAGCGGCCTCTGCGTGCCAAAAATAGGCCGTGAGCACAACTGCGCCCAAAAATAACCCCTGAAGGTCGTTGCGCCCAAACCCCCCAGCGGAAAAATGGCAAAAAAACGGGTGGGCTATGGCCTTGGGGGGAGGGGCTGGCCCACTTCGTCTGCCGGACTCAGAATGGTGTGAGACTTTGCGAGCGCCCTCCGCGTGCCAAAAATAGGCCGTGGGCACAGCCGTGCCAAAAAATAACCGGCCAAGGGCCGGGGTGCCAAGTTCGTCCAGCGGAAAAATGGCCAAAAAACGAGTGGGCTATAGCCTTGGGGGGAGGGGCTGGCCCACTTCGTCCGCCGGACTCGGAATGGGGCGATACTTTTTGCGAGCGGTCTCTGCGTTCCAAAAATATGCCGCGGGCACAGCCGCGGCCAAAAATAACCCCTCCAAGGTCGGCGCGCCCAAACCCCCCAGCGGAAAAATGGCCAAAAAACGGGTGGGCTATAGCCTTGGGGGGAGGGGCTGGCCCACTTCGTCCGCCGGACTCGGAATGGTGTGAGACTTTGCGAGCGGCCTCCGCGTGCCAAAAATAGGCCACGGACACAGCCGCGCCCAAAAATAACCGCCCGAAGGCCAGGGCGCCAAGTTCGTCCAGCGGAAAAATGGCCAAAAAACGGGTGGGCTATAGCCTTGGGGGGAGGGGCTCGCCAAATTCGTCCGCCGGACTCGGAATGGGGCGAGACTTTGCGAGCGGCCTCCGCGTGCCAAAAATAGGCCGCGGGCACAGCCGCTCCGAAAAATAAGCCACCGAAGGTCGGCGCGCCCAAACCCCCCAGCGGAAAAATGGCCAAAAAACGGGTGGGCTATAGCCTTGGGGGGAGGGGCTGGCCAACTTCATCCGCCGGACCCGGAATGGGGTGAGACTTTGCGAGCAGCCTCCGCGTGCCAAAAATAGGCCGCGGGCACCGCCGCGCCCAAAAATAACCGCCCGAAGGCCAGGGCGCCAAGTTCGTCCAGCGGAAAAATGGCCAAAAAACGGGTGGGCTATAGCCTTGGGGGGAGGGGCTCGCCAAATTCGTCCGCCGGACTCGGAATGGGGCGAGACTTTGCGAGCGGCCTCCGCGTGCCAAAAATAGGCCGCGGGCACAGCCGCGCCAAAAAATAACCCCCCGAAGGTCCACGCGCCCAAACCCCCCAGCGGAAAAATGGCCAAAAAACGGGTGGGCTATAGCCTTGGGGGGAGGGGCTGGCCCACTTCGTCCGCCGGACTCGGAATGGCGTGAGACTTTGCGAGCGGCCTCCACGTGCCAAAAATAGGCCGCGGGTACAGCCATGTCCAAAAATAACCCCCCGATGTTCGGCGCGCCCAAACCCCCCAGCGGAAAAATGGCCAAAAAACGGGTGGGCGACAGCCTTGGGGGGAGGGGCTGGCCGACTTCGTCCGCCGGACTCGGAATGGGGCGAGACATTGCGAGTGGCCTCCGCGTGCCAAAAATAGGCCACGGGTACAGCCGCGCCCAAATATCACCGCCCGAAGGCCGGGGCGCCAAGTTCGTCCAGCGGAAAAATGGCCAAAAAATGGGTGGGCTATAGCCTTGGGGGGAGGGGCTGGCCAACTTCGTCCGCCGGACTCGGAATGGGGGGAGACTTTGCGAGCGGCCTCCGCGTACCAAAAATAGGCCGCGGGCACAGCCACGCCGAAAAATAACCACCCAAAGGCCGGGGCGCCAAGGTCGTCCAGCGGAAAAATGGCCAAAAAACGGGTGGGCTATAGCCTTGGGGGGAGGGGCTGGCCAACTTTGTCCGCCGGACTCGGAATGGGGCGAGACTTTGCGAGCGGCCTCCGCGTGCCAAAAATAGGCCGCGGGCACAGCCGCGCCAAAAAATAACCCCCTGAAGGTCCACGCGCCCAAACCCCCCAGCGGAAAAATGGCCAAAAAACGGGTGGGCTATAGCCTTGGGGGGAGGGGCTGGCCCACTTCGTCCGCCGGACTCGGAATGGCGAGAGACTTTGCGAGCGGCCTCCACGTGCCAAAAATAGGCCGCGGGCACAGCCGTGCCCAAAAATAACCCCCCGATGTTCGGCGCGCCCAAACCCCCCAGCGGAAAAATGGCCAAAAAACGGGTGGGCGACAGCCTTGGGGGGAGGGGCTGGCCGACTTCGTCCGCCGGACTCGGAATGGGGCGAGACATTGCGAGCGGCCTCCGCGTGCCAAAAATAGGCCACGGGTACAGCCGCGCCCAAATATAACCGCCCGAAGGCCGGGGCGCCAAGTTCGTCCAGCGGAAAAATGGCCAAAAAATGGGTGGGCTATAGCCTTGGGGGGAGGGGCTGGCCAACTTCATCCGCCGGACTCGGAATGGGGGGAGACTTTGCGAGCGGCCTCCGCGTACCATAAATAGGCCGCGGGCACAGCCACGCCGAAAAATAACCACCCAAAGGCCGGGGCGCCAAGTTCGTCCAGCGGAAAAATGGCCAAAAAACGGGTGGGCTATAGCCTTGGGGGGAGGGGCTGGCCAACTTTGTCCGCCGGACTCGGAATGGGGCGAGACATTGCGAGCGGCCTCCGCGTGCCAAAAATAGGCCACGGGTACAGCCGCGCCCAAATATAACCGCCCGAAGGCCGGGGCGCCAAGTTCGTCCAGCGGAAAAATGGCCAAAAAATGGATGGGCTATAGCCTTGGGGGGAGGGGCTGGCCAACTTCGTCCGCCGGACTCGGAATGGGGGGAGACTTTGCGAGCGGCCTCCGCATACCAAAAATAGGCCGCGGGCACAGCCACGCCGAAAAATAACCACCCAAAGGCCGGGGCGCCAAGTTCGTCCAGCGGAAAAATGGCCAAAAAACGGGTGGGCTATAGCCTTGGGGGGAGTGGCTGGCCAACTTTGTCCGCCGGACTCGGAATGGGGCGAGACATTGCGAGCGGCCTCCGCGTGCCAAAAATAGGCCACGGGTACAGCCGCGCCCAAATATAACCGCCCGAAGGCCGGGGCGCCAAGTTCGTCCAGCGGAAAAATGGCCAAAAAATGGATGGGCTATAGCCTTGGGGGGAGGGGCTGGCCAACTTCGTCCGCCGGACTCGGAATGGGGGGAGACTTTGCGAGCAGCCTCCGCGTACCAAAAATAGGCCGCGGGCACAGCCACGCCGAAAAATAACCACCCAAAGGCCGGGGCGCCAAGTTCGTCCAGCGGAAAAATGGCCAAAAAACGGGTGGGCTATAGCCTTGGGGGGAGGGGCTGGCCAACTTTGTCCGCCGGACTCGGAATGGGGGGAGACTTTGTGAGCGGCCTCCGCGTGCCAAAAATAGGCCATGGTCACAGCCGCGCCCAAAAATAACACCCCGAAGGTCGGCGCGCCCAAACCCCCCAGCGGAAAAATGGCCAACAAACGGGTGGGCTATAGCCTTGGGGGGAGGGGCTGGCCAACTTCATCCGCCGGACCCGGAATGGGGCGAGACTTTCCGAGCAGCCTCCGCGTGCCAAAACTAGGCCGCGGGCACCGCCGCGCCCAAAAATAACCGCCCGAAGGCCAGGGCGCCAAGTTCGTCCAGCGGAAAAATGGCCAAAAAACGGGTGGGCTATAGCCTTGGGGGGAGGGGCTGGCCAAGTTCGTCCGCAGGACTCGGAATGGGGTGAGACTTTGCGAGCGGCCTCCGCGTGCCATAAATAGGCTGCGGGCACAGCCGCACCCAAAAATAACTGCCCGAAGGCCGGGGCGCCAAGTTCGTCCAGCGAAAAAATGGCCAAAAAACGGGTGGCCTATGGCCTTGGGGAGAGGGGCTGGCCAACTTCGTCCGCCGGACTCAGAATGGGGCGAGACATTTCGAGCGGCCTCCGCATGCTAAAAATTGGCTGCGGCCACAGCCTTACCCAAAAATAACCGCCCGAAGTCCGGGGCGCCAAGTTCGTCCAGCGGAAAAATGGCCAAAAAATGGGTGGGCTATAGCCTTGGGGGGAGGGGCTGGCCATCTTCGTACGCCGGACTCGGAATGGGGCGAGACTTTGCGAGCGGCCTCCGCGTACCAAAAATAGGCCACGGGCGCAGCCGCGCCCAAAAATAACCGCCCGAAGGTCGGCACGCCCAAACCCCCCAGCGTAAAAATGGCCAAAAAACGGGTGGGCTATAGCCTTGGGTGGAGGGGCCGGCCCACTTCGCCTGCCGGACTCGGAATGCGGCGAGACTTTGTGAGGGGCCTCCGCGTGCCAAAAATAGGCCGCGGGCACAGCCGCATCCAAATATAACCGCCCAAAGGCCGTGGCGCCATGTTCGTCCAGCAGAAAAATGGCCAAAAAACGAGTGGGCTATAGGCTTGGGGGGAGGGGCTGGCCAACTTCGTCCGCCGGACTCGGAATGGGGCGAGACTTTGCGAGCGGCCTCCGCGTGTCAAAAATAAGCCGCGGGCACAGCCGCAACCAAAAATAACCGCCCGAAGGCCAGGGCGCCAAGTTCGTCCAGCGGAAAAATGGCCAAAAAATGGGTGGGCTATAGCCTTGGGGGGAGGGGCTGGCCAACTTCGTCCGCCGGACTCGGAATGGGGCGAGTCTTTACGAACGGCCTCCGCGTACCAAAATTAATCCGCGGTCACAGCCGCGCCCAAAAATAACTGCCCGATGGCCGGGGCGCCAAGTTCGTCCAGCGGAAAAATGGCCAAAAAACGGGTGGGGTATATCCTTGGGGGGAGGGGCTGGCCCACTTCGTCCGCCGGATTCGGAATGGGACGAGACTTTGCGAGCGGCCTCCGCGTGCTAAAAATAATCCGTGGGCACAGCCGCACCCAAAAATAACGGCCCGAAGGCCGGGGCACCAAGTTCGTCCAGCGGAAAAATGGCCAAAAAATGGGTGGGCTATAGCCTTGGGGGGAGGGGCTGGCCAACTTCGTCCGCTGGACTCGGAATGGGGCGAGACTTTATGAACGGCCTCCGCGTACCAAAAATAATCCGCGGGCACAGCCGCGCCCAAAAATAACAGCCCGATGGCCGGGGCGCCAAGTTCGTCCAGCGGAAAAATGGCCAAAAAACGGGTGGGGTATATCCTTGGGGGGAGGGGCGGGCCCACTTCGTCTGCCGGATTCGCAATGGGACGAGACTTTGCGAACGGCCTCCGCGTACCAAAAATAGGCCACGGGCACAGCCGTGACCAAAAATAACCGCCCGAAGGTCGGCGCGCCCAAACCCCCCAGCGGAAAAATTGCCAAAAAACGGGTGGGCTATAGCCTTGGGGGGAGGGGCTGGCCAACTTCGTCCGCTGGATTCGGAATGGGAAAAGACTTTGCGAGCGCTCTCCGCGTGCTAAAAATAGGCCATGGGCACAGCCGCCCCCAAAAATAACGGCCCGAAGGCCGGGGCGCCATGTTCGTCCAGCGGAAAAATGGCCAAAAAACGGGTGGGCTATAGCCTTGGGGGGAGGGGCTGGCCCACTTCGTCCGCCAGACTCGGAATGGAGGGAGACTTTGCGAGCGGCCTCCGTGTGCCAAAAATAGGCCACGGGCACAGCCGCGCCCTAAAATAACTGCCCGAAGGCCGGGGCGCGATGTTCGCCCAGCGGAAAAATGGCCAAAAAACGGGTGGGCTATAGCCTTGGGGGGACGGGCTGGCCAACTTCTTCCGCCGGACTCGAAATGGGACGAGACTTTGCGAACGGCCTCCGCGTGCCAAAAATAGGCCGCGGGCACAGCCGCGCCGAAAAATAACCACCCGAAGGCCGGGGCGCCAAGTTCGTCCAGCGGAAAAATGGCCAAAAAACGGGTGGGCTATAGCCTTGGGGGGAGGGGCTGGCCAACTTCGTCAGCCGGACTCGGAATGGGGGGAGACTTTACGAACGGCCTCCGCGTACCAAAATTAATCTGCGGGCACAGCCGCGCCCAAAAATAACCGCCCGAAGGCCGGGGCGCCAAGTTCGTCCAGCGGAAAAATGGCCAAAAAACGGGTGGGGTATATCCTTGGGGGGAGGGGCTGGCCCACTTCGTCCGCCGGATTCGGAATGGGACGAGACTTTACGAGCGGCCTCCACGTGCCAAAAATACGTGGCGGGCACAGCCGCGCCCAAAAATAACCGCCCGAAGGCCGGGGTGCCAAGTTCGTCCAGCGGAAAAATGGCCAAAAAACGGGTGGGCTATAGCCTTGGGGGGAGGGGCTGGCCAACTTCGTCCGCCGGACTCGGAATGGGGCGAGACTTTGCGAACGGCCTCCGCGTGCCAAAAATAATCCGTGGGCACAGCCGCGCCCAAAAATAACCGCCCGAAGGCCGGGGCGCCAAGTTCGTCCAGCGGAAAAATGGCCAAAAAACGGGTGGGGTATATCCTTGGGGGGAGGGGCTGGCCCACTTCGTCCGCCGGACTCGGAATGGAGGGAGACTTTGCGAGCGGCCTCCGTGTGCCAAAAATAGGCCACGGGCACAGCCGCGCCCAAAAATAACCGCCTGAAGGTCGGCGCGCCCAAACCCCCCAGCGGAAAAATGGCCAATAAACGGATGGGCTATAGCCTTGGGGCGAGGGGCTCGCCAACTTCGTCCGCCGGACTCGGAATAGGGTGAGACTTTGCGAACGGCCTCCGCATGGAAAAAATAGGCCGCGGGCACAGCCGCCCCCAAAAATGACCCCCCGAAGGTCGTTGCGCCCAAACCCCCCGGCGGAAAAATGGCCAAAAAATGTGTGGGCTATAGCCTTGGGGGGAGGGGCTGGCAAACTTCATCCGCCGGACTCAGAATGGGGCGAGACTTTACGAGCGGCCTCCGCGTGCCAAAAATAGGCCACGGGCACAGCCGCGCCCAAAAATAACCCCCCGAAGGACGTTGCGCCCAAACCACCCGGCGGAAAAATGGCCAAAAAACGGGTGGGCTATAGCCTTGGGGGGAGGGGCTGGCCCACTTCGTCCGCCGGACTCGGAATGGGGTGAGTCTTTGCGAACGGCCTCCGCGTGCCCAAAATAGGCCGCGGTCACAGCCGCGTCCAAAAATAACCGCCCGAAGGTCGGCGCGCCCAAACCCCGCAGCGGAAAAAAGGCCAAAAAACGGGTCGGCTATAGCCTTGGAGGGAGGGGCTGGGCAACTTCGTCCACCGGACTCGAAATGGGGCGAGACTTTACGAGCGGCCTCCGCGTGCCAAAAATAGGCGATGGGCACAGCCGCGCCCAAAAATAACCGCCCGAAGGCCGGGGCGCCAAGTTCGTCCAGCGGAAAAATGGCCAAAAAACGGGTGGGCTATAGCCTTGGGGGGAGGGGCTGGCCAACTTCGTCCGCCGAACTCGGAATGGGGCGAGACTTTGCGACCGGCCTCCGCGTGCCAAAAATAGGCCACGGGCACAGCCGCACCCAAAAATAACCGCCCGAAGGTCGGCACTCCCAAACCCCCCCGCGGAAAAATGGCCAAAAAAACGGGTGGGCTATAGCCTTGGGGGGGGGGGGCTGGCCCACTTCGTCCACCGGACTCGGAATGGGGCGAGACTTTGCGAGCGGCCTCCGCGTGCCAAAAATAGGCTACGGGCACAGCCGCGCCCTAAAATAACTGCCCGAAGGCCGGGGCGCGATGTTCGCCCAGCGGAAAAATGGCCAAAAAACGGGTGGGCTATAGCCTTGGGGGGACGGGCTGGCCAACTTCTTCCGCCGGACTCGAAATGGGACGAGACTTTGCGAACGGCCTCCGCGTGCCAAAAATAGGGCGCGGGCACAGCCGCGCCGAAAAATAACCACCCGAAGGCCGGGGCGCCAAGTTCGTCCAGCGGAAAAATGGCCAAAAAACGGGTGGGCTATAGCCTTGGGGGGAGGGGCTGGCCAACTTCGTCAGCCGGACTCGGAATGGGGCGAGAATTTGCGAGCGGCCTCCGCGTGCCAAAAATTGGCCACGGGCATAGCCACTCCCAAAAATATCCGCCCGAAGGTCGGTGCGCCCAAACCTCCCAGGGAAAAATGGCCAAAAAACGGGTGGGCTATAACCTTGGGGGGAGGGGCTGGCCAACTTTGTCCGCCGGACTCGGAATGGGGCGAGACTTTGCGAGCGGCCTCCGCGTGCCAAAAATAGGCCACGGGTGCAGCCGCGCCCAAAAATAACCCCCTGAAGGACGTTGCGCCCAAACCACCCGGCGGAAAAATGGCCAAAAAACGGGTGGGCTATAGCCTTGGGGGGAGGGGCTGGCCCACTTCGTCCGCCGGACTCGGAATAGGGTGAGTCTTTGCGAACGGCCTCCGCGTGCCCAAAATAGGCCGCGGTCACAGCCGCGTCCAAAAATAACCGCCCGAAGGTCGGCGCGCCCAAACCCCCCAGCGGAAAAAAGGCCAAAAAACGGGTCGGCTATAGCCTTGGAGGGAGGGGCTGGGCAACTTCGTCCACCGGACTCGAAATGGGGCGAGACTTTACGAGCGGCCTCCGCGTGCCAAAAATAGGCGATGGGCACAGCCGCGCCCAAAAATAACCGCCCGAAGGCCGGGGCGCCAAGTTCATCCAGCGGAAAAATGGCCAAAAAACGGGTGGGCTATAGCCTTGGGGGGAGGGGCTGGCCAACTTCGTCCGCCGGACTCGGAATGGGGCGAGACTTTGTGAGCGGTCTCTACGTGCGAAAAATATGCCGTGGGCACAGCCGCGCCCAAAAATAACCGCCCGAAGGCCGGGGCGCCAAGTTCGTCCTGCGGAAAAATGGCCAAAAAACGGGTGGCCTATAGCCTTGGGGGGAGGGGCTGGCCCACTTCATCCGCCGGACTCGGAATGAGACGAGACTTTGCGAACGGCCTCGGCGTGCAAAAAATATGCTGCGGGCACAGCCGCGTGCAAAAACAATCCCCCGAACGTCGGCGCGCCCAAACCCCCCAGTGGAAAAATGGCCAAAAAACGGGTGGGCTATTGCCTTGGGGGGAGGGGCTGGCCAACTTCGTCCGCCGGACTCGGAATGGGACGAGACTTTGCGAGCGGCCTCCGCGTGCCAGAAGTAGCCCGCGTGCACAGCCACCCCCAAAAATAAGCCCCGAAGGCCGGGGCGCCAAGTTCGTCCAGCATAAAAATGGCCAAAAAACGGGCGGGCTATAGCCTTGGGGGGAGGGGGTGGCCAACTTCGTCCGCCGGACTCGGAATGGGGCGAGACTTTGCGAGCGGCCTCCGCGTGCCAAAAATAACTCCCCGAAGGTTGGCGCGCCCAAACCCTCCAGCGGAAAAATGGCCAAAAAACGAGTGGGCTATAGCCTTGGGGGGAGGGGTGGCCAACTTCGTCCGCCGGACTTGGAATGGGGCGAGACTTTGCGAGCGGCCACCGCGGGCCAAAAATAACCCGCGGGCACAGCCGCCCCCAATAATAAGCCCCGAAGGCCGGGGCGCCAAGTTCGTCCAGCGGAAAAATGGCCAAAAAACGGGTGGGCTATAGCCTTGGGGGGAGGGGCTGGCCGACTTCGTCCGCCGGACTCGGAACGGGGCGAGACTTTGCGAGCGGCCTCCGCGGGCCAAAAATAGGCCGCGGGCGTAGCCGCGCCCAAAAATAACCCCCCGAAGGTTGGCGCGCCCAAACCCCCGAGCGGAAATATGGCCAAAAAACGGGTGGGCTATAGCCTTGGGGGGAGGGGCTGGCCAACTTCGTCCGCCGGACTCGGAATGGGGCGAGACTTTGCGAGCGGCCTCCGCGTGCCAAAAATAGGCCGCGGGCGCAGCCGCGCCCAAAAATAACCCCCCGAAGGTCAGCGCACCCAAACCCCCCAGCGGAAAAATGGCCAAAAAACGGGTGGGCTATAGCCTTGGGGGGAGGGCTGGCCAAATTCGTCCGCCGGACTCGGAATGGGGTGAGACTTTGCGAGCGGCCTCCGCGTGCGAAAAATAGGCCGCTGGCACAGCCGCGCCCGAAAATAACCCCCAGAAGGCCGGGGCGCCAAGTTCGTCCTGCGGAAAAATGGCCAAAAAACGGGTGGGCTATAGCCTTGGGGGGAGGGGCTGGCCCACTTCGTCCGCCGGACTCGAAATGAGACGATACTTTGCGAGCGGCCTCGGTGTGCAAAAAATAGGTTGCGGGCACAACCGCGCCCAAAAATAAACCCCGAAGGTCGGCCCGCCCAAAACCCCCCAGCGGTGAAATGGCCAAAAAACGGGTGGGCTATAGCCTTGGGGGGAGGGGCTAGCCAACTTCGTCCGCCGGACTCGGAATGGGGTGAGAGTTTGCAAGCGGCCTCCGCGTCCGAAAAATAGGCCGCGGGCACAGCCGCGCCAAAAAATAACCCCCCGAAGGCCGGGGCGCCAAGTTCGTCCAGCGGAAAAAGGCCACAAAAACGGGTGGGCTATAGCCTTGGGGGGTGGGGCTGAACAACTTCGTCCGCCGGACTCGGAATGGCGCGCGACTTTGCGAGGCACCTCCGTGTGCCAAAAATAGGCCGTGGGAACAGCCGCGCCCAAAAATACCAGCCCGAAGGCCGGGGAGCCAAGTGAAGTCCAGCGGAAAAAGGCCACAAAAACGGGTGGGCTTTAGCCTTGGGGGGTGGGGCTGGCCCACTTCGTCCGCCGGACTCGGAATGGCGCGAGACTTTGCGAGGTGCCTCCGTGTGCCAAAAATAGGTCGCGGGCTCAGCCCCGTCAAAAAATACCCGCCCGAAGGCCGGGGCGCCAAGTTCCTCCAGCGGAAAAAGGCCACAAAAACGGGTGGGCTATAGCCTTGGGTGGTGGGGCTGGCCAACTTCGTCCACCGGACTCGGAATGCCGCGAGACTTTGCAAGTCGCCTCCATGTGCCAAAAATAGGCCACGGGCACAGCCGTGGCCAAAAATAGCCGCCCGAAGGCCGGGGCGCCAAGTTTGTCCAGCGGAAAAAGGCCACAAAAACGGGTGGGCTATAGCCTTGGGGGGTGGGGCTGGCCAACTTCGTCCGCAGGACTCGGAATGGCGCGAGACTTTGCGAGGTGCCTCCGTTGCGAGGGGCCTCCGTGTGCCAAAAATAGGCCGCGGGCACAGCCGCGTCCAAAAATAACCACCCGAAGGCCGGGGCGCCAAGTTCGTCCAGCGGAAAACGTGCACAAAAACGGGTGGGCTATAGCCTTGGGGGGTGTGGCTGAACAACTTCGTCCGCCGGACTCGGAATGGCGTGGGACTTTGCGAGGCACCTCCGTGTGCCCAAAATAGGCCGCGGACACAGTCGCGTCCAAAAATAACCACCCGAAGGCCGGGGCGCCAAGTTCGTCCAGCGGAAAAAGGCCACAAAAACGGGTGGGCTATAGCCTTGGGTGGTGGGGCTGGCCAACTTCGTCCACCGGACTCGGAATGGCGCGAGACTTTGGGAGGCGCCTCCGTGAGCCAAAAATAGGTAGAGGGCACAGCTGCGCCCAAAAATACCTGCCCGAAGGCCGGGGCGCCAAGTTCGTCCAGCGGAAAAAGGCCACAAAAACGGGTGGGCTATAGCCTTGGGGGGTGGGGCTGGCCCACTTCGTCCGCCAGACTCGGAATGGCGTGAGACTTTACGAGGGGCCTCCGTGTGCCAAAAATAGGCCGCGGGCACAGCCGCACCCAAAAATAACCACCCGAAGGCCGCGGCGCCAAGTTCGTCCAGCGGAAAAAGGTCACAAAAACGGGTGGGCTATAGCCTTGGGGGGTGGGGCTGGCCAACTTATTCCGCCGGACTCGGAATGGTGCGAGACTTTGCGAGCTACCTCCGTGTGCCAAAAATAGGCCCCGGGCACAGCCGCGCCCAAAAATAACCACCCGAAGGCCGCGGCGCCAAGTTCGTCCAGCGGAAAAAGGCCACAAAAACGAGTGGGCTGTAGCCTTGGGGGGTGGGGCTGGCCAACTTCGTCCGCCGGACTCGGGATGTCGCTAGACTTTGCGAGCGGCCTCCGTGTGCCGAAAATAGGTCCCGGGCACAGCCGCGCCCAGAAATAACCACCCGAAGGCCGGGGCGCCAAGTTCGTCCAGCGGAAAAAGGCCACAAAAACAGGTGGGCTATGGCATTGGGGGGTGGGCTGGCCAATTTCGTCCGCCGGACTCGGAATGACACGAGACTTTGCGAGCGGCCTCCGTGTGCTAAAAATAGGACCCGGGCACAGCCGCGCCCCAAAATAACTGCCCGAAGGCCGGGGCGCCAAGTTCGTCCAGCGGAAAAAGGCCACAAAAACGGGTGGGCTATAGCCTTGGGGGGTGGGGCTGGCCAACTTCGTCCGCCGGACTCGGAATGGCGCGAGACTTTGCGAGCGGCCTCCGTGTGCTAAAAATAGGCCCCGGACACAGCCGCGCCCAAAAATATCCGCGCGAAGGCCGGGGCGCCAAGTTCGTCCAGCGAAAAAAGGCCACAAAAACGGGTGGGCTATAGACTTGGGGGGTGGGGCTGGCCAACTTCGTCCGCCGGACTCGGAATGGCGCGAGACATTGCGAGCGGCCTCCGTGTGCCAAAAATAGGCCCCGGGCACAGCCGTATCCAAAAATAACCGCCCGAAGGCCGCGGCGCCAAGTTCGTCCAGCGGAAAAAGGCCACAAAAACGGGTGGGCTATAGCCTTGGGGGGTGGGGTTGGCCAACTTCGCCCGCCGGACTCGGAATGGCGTGAGACTTTGCGAGCGGCCTCCGTGTGCTAAAAATAGGCCCCGGACACAGCCGCGCCCAAAAATATCCGCGCGAAGGCCGGGGCGCCAAGTTCGTCCAGCGAAAAAAGGCCACAAAAACGGGTTGGCTATAGACTTGGGGGGTGGGGCTGGCCAACTTCGTCCGCCGGACTCGGAATGGCGCGAGACTTTGCGAGCGGCCTCCGTGTGCCAAAAATAGGCCCCGGGCACAGCCGTATCCAAAAATAACCGCCCGAAGGCCGCGGCGCCAAGTTCGTCCAGCGGAAAAAGGCCACAAAAACGGGTGGGCTATAGCCTTGGGGGGTGGGGTTGGCCAACTTCGCCCGCCGGACTCGGAATGGCGCGAGACTTTGCGAGCGGCCTCCGTGTGCTAAAAATAGGCCCCGGACACAGCCGCGCCCAAAAATATCCGCGCGAAGGCCGGGGCGCCAAGTTCGTCCAGCGAAAAAAGGCCACAAAAACGGGTGGGCTATAGCCTTGGGGGGTGGGGCTGGCCAACTACGTCCGCCGGACTCGGAATGGCGCGAGACTTTACGAGCGGCCTCCGTGTACCAAAAATAGGCCCCGGGCACAGACGCGCCCAAAAATAACCGCCCGAAGGCGGGGGCGCCAAATTCGTCCAGCGGAAAAAGGCCACAAAAACGGGTGGGCTATAGCCTTGGGGGGTGGGCTGGCCAACTACATCCGCCGGACTCGGAATGGCGCGAGACTTTGCGAGCGGCCTCCGTGTGCCAAAAATAGGCCCCGGGCACAGCCGCGTCCAAAAATAACCACCCGAAGGCCGGGGCGCCAAGTTCGTCCAGCGGAAAAAGGCCACAAAAACGGGTGGGCTATAGCCTTGGGGGGTGGGGTTGGCGAACTTCGCCTGCCGGACTCGGAATGGCGCGAGACTTTTCGAGCAGCCTTCGTGTGCTAAAAATAGGCCCCGGACAAAGCCGCGCCCAAAAATAACCATACGAAGGCCGGGGCGCCAAGTTCGTCCAGCGGAAAAAGGCCACAAAAACGGGTGGGCTATAGCCTTGGGGGGTGGGGCTGGCCAACTTCGTCCGCCGGTTTCGGAATGGCGCGAGACTTTGCGAGTGGCCTCCATGTGCCAAAAATAGGCCTCGGGCACAGCCGTGTCCAAAAATAACCGCCCGAAGGCCGGGGCGCCAAGTTCGTCCAGCGGAAAAAGGCCACAAAAACGGGTGGGCTATAGCCTTGGGGGGTGGGGCTGGCCAACTTTGTTTGCCGGACTCGGAATGGCGCGAGACCTTGCGAGCGGCCTCCGTGTGCGAAAAATAGGCCCCGGGCACAGCCGCGCCCAAAATAACCGACCAAGGCCGGGCGCCAAGTTCGTCCAGCGGAAAAAGGCCACAAAACGGGTGGGCTATAGCCTTGGGGGGTGGGGCTGGCCAACTTCGTCCGCCGGACTCGGAATGGCGCAAGACTTTGCGAGCGGCCTCCGTGTGCCAAAAATAAGCCCCGGGCACAGCCGCGGCCAAAAATAACTGCCCGAAGGCCGGGGCGCCACGTTCGTCCAGCGGAAAAAGGCCACAAACCCGGGTGGGCTATAGCCTTGGGGGGTGGGGCTGGCCAACTTATTCCGCCGGACTCGGAATGGTGCGAGACTTTGCGAGCTACCTCCGTGTGCCAAAAATAGGCCCCGGGCACAGCCGCGCCCAAAAATAACCACCCGAAGGCCGCGGCGCCAAGTTCGTCCAGCGGAAAAAGGACACAGAAACGAGTGGGTCAGTAGCCTTGGGGGTGGGCTGGCCAACTTCGTCCGCTCGGACTCGGGATGTCGCGAGACTTTGCGAGCGGCCTCGTGTGTGCGAAAATAGGTCCCGGCACAGCCGCGCCAGAAATAACAGCCCGAAGGCCGGGGCGCCAAGTTCGTCCAGCGGAAAAAGGCCACAAAAACAGGTGGGCTATGGCATTGGGGGGTGGGCTGGCCAATTTCGTCCGCCGGACTCGGAATGACACGAGACTTTGCGAGCGGCCTCTGTGTGCCAAAAATAGGACCCGGGCACAGCCGCGCCCCAAAATAACTGCCCGAAGGCCGGGGCACCAAGTTCGTCCAGCGGAAAAAGGCCACAAAAACGGGTGGGCTATAGCCTTGGGGGGTGGGGCTGGCCAACTTATTCCGCCGGACTCGGAATGGCGCGAGACTTTGCGAGCAGCCTCTGTGTGCCGAAAATAGGCCCCGGGCACAGCCGCACCCAGAAATATCCGCCCGAAGGCCGGGGCGCCAAGTTCGTCCAGCGGAAAAGGGCCACAAAAACTGGTGGGCTATAGCCTTGGGGGGTGGGGCTGGCCAACTTCGTCCGCCGGACTTGGAATGGCGCGAGACTTTGTGAGCGGCCTCCGTGTGCCAAAAATAGGCCCCGGGCACAGCTGCACCTAAAAATAACCACCCGAAGGCCGCGGCGCCAAGTTCGTCCAGCGTAAAAAGGCCACAAAAACGGGTGGGCTATAGCCTTGGGGGGTGGGGCTGGCCAACTTCGTCCGCCGGACTCGGAATGGCACGAGACTTTGAGAACGGCCTCCCTGTGCCAAAAATAGGCCCCGGGCACAGCCGGGCCTAAAAATAACCGCCCGAAGGCCGGGGCGCCAAGTTCGTCCAGCGGAAAAAGGCCACAAAAACGGGTGGGCTATAGCCTTGGGGGGTGGAGCTGGCCAACTTCGTCCGCCGGACTCGGAATGGCACGAGACTTTGAGAACGGCCTCCCTGTGCCAAAAATAGGCCCCGGGCACAGCCGCCCCCAAAAATAACCGCCCGAAGGCCGGGGCGCCAAGTTCGTCCAGCGTAAAAAGGCCACAAAAACGGGTGGGCTATAGCCTTGGGGGGTGGGGCTGGCCAACTTCGTCCGCCGGACTCGGAATGGCGCGAGAATTTGTGAGCGGCCTCCGTGTACCAAAAATAGGCCCCGGGCACAGCCACGTCCAAAAATAACTGCCCGAAGGCCGGGGCGCCAAGTTCGTCCAGCGGAAAAAGGCCACAAAAACGGGTGGGCTATAGCCTTGGGGGGTGGGGCTGGCCAACTTCGTCCGCCGGACTCGGAATGGCGCGAGACCTTGCGAGCGGCCTCCGTGTGCCAAAAATAGGCCCTGGGCACAGCCGCGCCCAAAAATAACCACCCGAAGGCCGCGGCGCCAAGTTCGTCCAGCGGAAAATGGCCACAAAAATGAATGGGCTGTAGCCTTGGGGCTGGCCAACTTCGTCCGCCGGACTCGGGATGTCGCGAGACTTTGCGAGCGGCCTCCGTGTACCGAAAATAGGCCCCGGGCACAGCCGCGTCCAAAAATAACCGCCCGAAGGCCGGGGCGCCAAGTTCGTCCAGCGGAAAAAGGCCACAAAAACGGGTGGGCTATAGCCTTGGGGGGTGGGGCTGGCCCACTTCGTCCGCCAGACTCGGAATGGCGTGAGACTTTACGAGGGGCCTCCGTGTGCCAAAAATAGGCCGCGGGCACAGCCGCACCCAAAAATAACCACCCGAAGGTCGGGGCGCCAAGTTCGTCCCGCGAAAAAAGGCCACAAAAACGGGTGGGCTATAGCCTTGGGGGGTGGGGCTGGCCAACTTCGTCCGCCGGACTCGGAATGGCGTGAGACTTTGCGAGGCACCTCTGTGTGCCAAAAATAGGCCCCGGGCACAGCCGCGCCCAGAAATAACCGCCCGAAGGCCGGGGCGCCAAGTTCGTCCAGCGGAAAAAGGCCACAAAAACTGGTGGGCTATAGCCTTGGGGGGTGGGGCTGGCCAACTTCGTCCGCCGGACTCGGAATGGCGCGAGACTTTGCGAGCGGCCTCCGTGTGTCAAAAATAGGCCCCGGTCACAGCCGCGCCTAAAAATAACCACCCGAAGGCCGCGGCGCCAAGTTCGTCCAGCGGAAAAAGGCCACAAAAACGGGTGGGCTATAGCCTTGGGGGGTGGGGCTGGCCAACTTCGTCCGCCGGACTCGGAATGGCGCAAGACATTGCGAGCGGCCTCCGTGTGCTAAACATAAGCCCCGGGCACAGCCGGGCCCAGAAATAACCGCCCGAAGGCCGGGGCGCCAAGTTCGTCCAGCGGAAAAAGGCCACAAAAACTGGTGGGCTATAGCCTTGGGGGGTGGGGCTGGCCAACTTCGTCTGCCGGACTCGGAATGGCGCGAGACTTTGCGAGCGGCCTCCGTATGCCAAAAATAGGCCCCGGGCACAGCCGCGCCTAAAAATAACCACCCGAAGGCCGCGGCGCCAAGTTCGTCCAGCGTAAAAAGGCCACAAAAACGGGTGGGCTATAGACTTGGGGGGTGGGGCTGGCCAACTTCGTCCGCCGGACTCGGAATGGCGCGAGACTTTGCGAGCGGCCTCCGTGTGCCAAAAATAGGCCCAGGGCACAGCCGTATCCAAAAATAACTGCCCGAAGGCCGCGGCGCCAAGTTCGTCCAGCGGAAAAAGGCCACAAAAACGGGTGGGCTATAGTCTTGGGGGGTGGGGTTGGCCAACTTCGCCCGCCGGACTCGGAATGGCGCGAGACTTTGCGAGCGGCGTCCGTGTGCTAAAAATAGGCCCCGGACACAGCCGCGCCCAAAAATATCCGCGCGAAGGCCGGGGCGCCAAGTTCGTCCAGCGAAAAAAGGCCACAAAAACGGGTGGGCTATAGCCTTGGGGGGTGGGGCTGGCCAACTACGTCCGCCGGACTCGGAATGGCGCGAGACTTTACGAGCGGCCTCCGTGTACAAAAAATAGGCCCCGGACACAGACGCGCCCAAAAATAACCGCCCGAAGGCGGGGGCGCCAAATTCGTCCAGCGGAAAAAGGCCACAAAAACGGGTGGGCTATAGCCTTGGGGGGTGGGCTGGCCAACTACATCCGCCGGACTCGGAATGGCGCGAGACTTTGCGAGCGGCCTCCGTGTGCCAAAAATAGGCCCAGGCACAGCCGCGTCAAAATAACCACCCGAAGGCCGGGCGCCAAGTTCGTCCAGCGGAAAAAGGCCACAAAACGGGTGGGCTATAGCCTTGGGGGTGGGGTTGGCCAACTTCGCCCGCGGACTCGAATGGCGCGAGACTTTTCGAGCAGCCTTCGTGTGCTAAAAATAGGCCCCGGACAAAGCCGCGCCCAAAAATAACCATACGAAGGCCAGGCGCCAAGTTCGTCCAGCGGAAAAAGGCCACAAAACGGGTGGGCTATAGCCTTGGGGGGTGGGGCTGGCCAACTTCGTCCGCCGGGGTCGGAATGGCGCGAGACTTTGCGAGCGGCCTCCATGGGCCAAAAATAGGCCTCGGCACAGCCTGTGTAAAAACAACCGCCCAAGGCCGGGCGCCACGTTCGTCCAGCGGAACCAGGCCACAAACCCTGGTGGGCTAGAGCATTGGGGGGTGGGGCTGGCCAACTTCCTCCTCTGGACTCGGAATGGCGCGAGACTCTGCGAGCGGCCTCCGTGTGCCAAAAATAGGCCGCTGTACCAGCCGCGCCAAAAATAACCGACCGAAGGGCGGGGCGCGAAGTTCGTCCAGCGGAAAAAGGCCACAAAAACGGGTCGGTTATAGCCTTGGAGGGTGGGGCTGGCCCACTTCGTCCGCCGGACTCGGAATGACGCGAGACTTTGCGAGCGGCCTCCATGTGCCAAAAATAGGCCCCGGGCACAGCCGCGCCCAGAAATAACCGCCCGAAGGCCGGGGCGCCAAGTTCGTGCAGCGGAAAAAGGCCACAAAAACGGGTGGGCTATAGCCTTGGGGGGTGGGGCTGGCCGACTTCGTCCGCCGGACTCGGAATGGCGCGAGACTTTGCGGGCGGCCTCCGTGTGCCAAAAATAGGCCCCGGGCACAGCCGCACCCAAAAATAACCGCCCGAAGGCCGGGGCGCCAAGTTCGTCCAGCGGAAAAAGGCCACAAAAACTGGTGGGCTATAGCATTGGGGGGTGGGGCTGGCCAACTTCCTCCTCTGGACTCGGAATGGCGCGACACTCTGCGAGCGGCCTCCGTGTGCCAAAAATAGGCCCCGGGCCCAGCCGCACCCAAAAATAACCGACCGAAGGCCGGGGCGCCAAGTTCGTCCAGCGGAAAAAGGCCACAAAAACGGGTGGGCTAGAGCCTTGGGGGTGGGGCTGGCCAACTTCGTCCGCCGGACTCGGAATCGCGCGAGACTTTGCGAGCGGCCTCCGTGTGCCAAAAATAGGCCCCGGACACAGCTGTGCCCAGAAATAACCGCCCGAAGGCCGGGGCGCCAAGTTCGTGCAGCGGAAAAAGGCCACAAAAACGGGTGGGCTATAGCCTTGGGGGGTGGGGCTGGCCGACTTCGTCCGCCGGACTCGGAATGGCGAGAGACTTTGCGAGCGGCTTCCGTGTGCCAAAAATAGGCCCCGGGCACAGCCGCGCCCAAAAATAACCGCCCGAAGGCCGGTGCGCCAAGTTCGTCCAGCGGAAAAAGGCCACAAAAACGGGTGGGCTATAGCCTTGGGGGTGGGCTGGCCAACTTCGTCCGCTCGGACTCGGCATCGCTCGAGACTTTGGGAGCGGCCTCCATGTGCCAAAAATAGGCCCCGGGCACAGCTGTGCCCAAAAATAACCGCCCAAGGCCGGGCGCCAAGTTCGTGCAGCGGAAAAAGGCCACAAAAACGGGTGAGCTATAGCCTTGGGGGTGGGGCTGGCCAACTTCGTACGCCGGACTCGGAATCGCTCGAGACTTTGCGAGCAGCCTCCGTGTGCCAAAAATAGGCCCCGGGCACAGCCGCGCCCAAAAATAACCTCCCGAAGGCCGGGGCGCCAAGTTCGTCCAGCGGAAAAAGGCCACAAAAACGGGTGGGCTATAGCCTTGGGGGGTGGGGCTGGCCAACTTCGTCCGCCGGACTCGGAATGGCGCGAGACTTTGCGGGCGGCCTCCGTGTGCCAAAAATAGGCCCCGGGCACAGCCGCGCCCAAAAATAACCTCCCGAAGGCCGGGGCGCCAAGTTCGTCCAGCGGAAAAAGGCCACAAAAACGGGTGGGCTATAGCCTTGGGGGGTAGGGCTGGCCAGCTTCGTCCGCCGGACTCGGAATGGCGCAAGACTTTGCGAGCGGCCTCCGTGTGCTAAAAATAGGCCCGGCCACAGCCGCGCCCAAAAATAACCGCCCGAAGGCCGGGGCGCAAAGTTCGTCCAGCAGAAAAAGGCCAAAAAAACGGGTGGGCTATAGCCTTGGGGGGTGGGGCTGACCAACTTCGTCCGCCGGACTCAGAATGGGGCGAGACTTTGCGAGCGGCCTCCGCATTTCAAAAATAGGATGCGGGCACAGCCGCGCCGAAAAATAACCACCCGAAGGCCGGGGCGCCAAGTTCGTCAAGCGGAAAAATGGCCAAAAAACGGGTGGGCTATAGCCTTGGGGGGAGGGGCTGGCCAACTTCGTCCGCCGGACTCGGAATGGGGCGAGACTTTGCGAGCGGCCTCCGCGTGCCAAAAAATAGGCCTCGGGCACCGCCTCACCCAAAAACAACCGCCCGAAGGCCGGGGCGCCAAGTTCGTCCAGCGGAAAAATGGCCAAAAAATGGGTGGGCTATAGCCTTGGGGGGAGGGGCTTACCCACTTCGTCCGCCGTACTTGGAATGGGGCGAGACTTTGCGAGCGGCCTCCGCATGCCAAAAATAGGCCATGGGCACAGCCGCGCCCAAAAATAACCGCCCGAAGGTCGGCGCGCCCAAACCCCCCAGCGGAAAAATGGCCAAAAAACGGGTGGGCTATAGCCTTGGGGGGATGGGCTGGCCAACTTCGTCCGCCGGACTCGGAATGGGGCGAGACTTTGGAAGCGGCCTCCGCGTGCCAAAAATAGGCCGCGGGCACAGCCGCGCCTAAAAATAACCGCCCGAAGGCCGGGGCGCCAAGTTCATCCAGCGGAAAAATGGCCAAAAATCGGGTGGGCTATAGCCTTGGGGGGAGGGGCTGGCCAACTTCGTCCGCCGGACTCGGAATGGGGCGAGACTTTGCGAGTGGCCTCCGCGGGCACAGCCTTGCCAAAAAGAAACCGCCCGAACGTCGGGCGCGCCCAAACCCCCAGCGGAAATATGGCCTAAAACCGTGTGGGCTATAGCCTTGGGGGGAGGGGCTGGCCAACTTCGTCCGCCGTACTTGGAATGGGGCGAGACTTTGCGAGCGGCCTCCGCGTGCCAAAAATAGGCTATGGGCACAGCCGCGCCCAAAAATAACCACCCGAAGGACGTTGCGCGCAAACCCCCCAGCGGAAAAATGGCCAAAAAACGGGTGGGCTATAGCCTTGGGGGGAGGGGCTGGCCAACTTCGTCCGCCGGACTCGGAATGGGGCGAGACTTTGCGAGCCGCCTCCGCGTGCCAAAAATAGGCCACGGGCACAGCCGCCGCCAAAAATTACTGCCCGAAGGCCGGGGCGCCAAGTTCGTCCAGTGGAAAAATGGCCAAAAAACGGGTGGGCTATAGCCTTGGTGGAGGGCCTGGCCAACTTCGTCCGCCGGACTCGGAATGGGGCTAGACTTTGCGAGCGACCTCCGCGTGCCAAAAACAGGCCGCGGACACAGCCGCGCACAAAAATAACCGCCCGAAGGTCGGCCCGCCCAAACCCCCCAGCGGAAAAATGGCCAAAAAACGGGTGGGCTATAGCCTTGGGGGGAGGGGCTGGCCAAACTCCTCCGCCGGGCTCGGAATGGGACGAGACTTTGCGAGCGGCCTCCGCGTGCCAAAAATAGGCCACGGGCACAACCGCGCCCAAAAATAACTGCCTGAAGGTCGGCGCGCCCGAACCCCCCAGCGGAAAAATGGCCAAAAAACGGGTCGGCTATAGCCTTGGGGGGAGGGGCTGGCCCACTTCGTCCGCCGGACTCGGAATGGGGCTACACTTTGCGAGCGACCTCCGCGTGCCAAAAACAGGCCGCGGGCACAGCCGCGCACAAAAATAACCGCCCGAAGGTCGGCCCGCCCAAACCCCCCAGCGGAAAAATGGCCAAAAAACGGGTGGGCTATAGCCTTGGGGGGAGGGGCTGGCCAAATTCCTCCGCCGGACTCGGAATGGGACGAGACTTTGCGAGCGGCCTCCGCGTGCGAAAAATAGGCCGCGGGCACAGCCGCGCCTAAAAATAACCCCCGAAGGATGTTGCGCGCAAACCCCCCAGCGGAAAAAAAGGCCAAAAAACGGGTGGGCTATAGCCTTGGGGGGAGGGGCTGGCCAACTTCGTCCGCCGGACTCGGAATGGGGCGAGACTTTGCGAGCGGCCTCCGCGTGCCAAAAATAGGCCACGGGCACAGCCGCCGCCAAAAATTACTGCCCGAAGGCCGGGGCGCCAAGTTCGTCCAGTGGAAAAATGGCCAAAAAACGGGTGGGCTATAGCCTTGGTGGGAGGGGCTGGCCCACTTCGTCCGCCGGACCCGGAATGGGGTGAGACTTTGCGAGTGGTCTCCGCGTGCCAAAAATAGGCCACGGGCACAGCCGCACCCAATAAAAACAGCCCGAAGGCCGGGGCGCCAAGTTCGTCCAGCGGAAAAATGGCCAAAAAACGGGTGGGCTATAGCCTTGGGGGGAGGGGCTGGCCAACTTCGTCCGCCGGACTCGGAATGGGGCGAGACTTTGCGAGCAGTCTCCGCGTGCCAAAAATAGGCCGCGGGCATAGCCGCGCCCAAAAATAACCCCCCGAAGGCCGGGGCGCCAAGTTCGTCAAGCGGAAAAATGGCCAAAAAACGGGTGGGCTATAGCCTTGGGGGGAGGGGCTGGCCAACTTCGTCCGCCGGACACGGAATGGGGTGAGACTTTGCGAGCGGCCTACGCGTGCCAAAAATAGGCCGCGGGCACAGCCGCGCCCAAAAATAACCGCCCAAAGGTCGAGGCACCCAAACCCCCCAGCGGAAAAAAGGCCAAAAAACGGGTAGGCTATAGCCTTGGGGGGAGGGGCTTTCCAACTTCGTCCGCCGGACTCGGAATGGGGCGAGACTTTGCGAGCGGCCTCCACGTACCTAAAATAGGACGCGGGCGCAGCTGCGCCTAAAAATAACCGCCCGAAGGCCGGGGCGCCATGTTCGTCCAGCGGAAAAATGGCGAAAAAACGGGTGGGCTATTGCCTTGGGGGGAGGGGCTGGCCAACTTCGTCCGCTGGACTCGGAATGGGGCGAGGATTTGCGAGCGGCCTCTGCGAGCCAAAAATAGGCGGCAGGCACAGCCGCGCCCAAAAATAATCACCCGAAGGCCGGGGCGCCAAGTTCGTCCAGCGGAAAAATCGCCAAAAAACTGGTGGGTTATAGCCTTGGGGGGAGGGGCTGGCCAACTTCGTGCGCCGGACTCGGAATGGGGCGAGACTGTGCGAGAGGCGTCCGCGTGCGAAAAATAGGCCACGGACACAGCCGCGCCCAAAAATAACTGCCCGAAGGTCGGTGCGCCCAAACCCCCCAGCGGAAAAATGGCCAAAAAACGGGTGGGCTATAGCCTTGGGGCGAGGGGCTGGCCCACTTCGTCCGCCGGACTCGGAATGGGGCGAGACTTTGCGAGCGGCCTCCGCGTGCCTAAAATAGGCCGCGGGCACAGCCGCGCCCAAAAATAACCTCCCGAAGGCCGGGGCGCCAACTTCATCCAGCGGAAAAATGGCCAAAAAATGGGTGGGCTATAGCCTTGGGGGGAGGGGCTGGCCAACTTCGTCCGCCGGACTCGGAATGGGACGAGACTTTGCGAGCGGCCTCCGCGTGCCAAAAATAGGACGCGGACGCAGCCGAACCCAAAAATAACCGCCCGAAGGCCGGGGCGCCAAGTTCGTCCAGCGGAAAAATGGCCAAAAAACGGGTGGGCTATAGCCTTGGGGGGAGGGGCTGGCCCACTTCGTCCGCCGGACTCGGAATGGGGCGAGACTTTGTGAGTGGCCTCCGCGTGTGAAAATGGGGCTGCGGGCACAGCCGCGCCCAAAAATAAGCCCCCGAAGGTCGGCGCGCCCAAACCCCCCAGCGGAAAAATGGCCAAAAAACGGGCGAGCTATAGCCTTGGGAGAAGGGGCTGGCCAACTTCGTCCGCCGTACTCGGAATGGGGCGAGACATTGTGAGCGGCCTCCGCGTGCCAAAACTAGGCCGTGGGCACAGCCGAACCCAAAAATAACCCCCGAAGGCCGGGGCGCGAAGTTCGTCCAGCGGAAAAATGGCCAAAAAACGGGTGGGCTATAGCCCTGGGGGGAGGGGCTGGCCAACTTCGTCCGCCGGACTCGGAATGGGGCGAGACTTTGCGAGTGGCCTCCGCGTGCCAAAAATAGGCCGCGGGCACAGTCGCGCCCAAAAATTACCCCCCGAAGGTCGGCGCGCCGAAATCCCCCAGCGGAGAAATGGCCAAAAAACGGGTGGGCTATAGCCTTGGGGGGAGGGGCTGGCCCACTTCGTCCGCCGGACTCGGAATGGGGCGAGACTTTGCGAGTGGTCTCCGCGTGCCAAAATGGGGCCGCGGGCACAGCCGCGCCCAAAAATAACCGCCCGAAGGTCGGCGCGCCCAAACCGCCCAGCGGAAAAATGGCCAAAAAACGGGCGGGCTATAGCCTTGGGAGAAGGGGCTGGCCAACTTCGTCCGCCGTACTCGGAATGGGGCGAGACTTTGTGAGCGGTCTCCGCGTGCCAAAACTAGGCCGTCGGCACAGCCGAACCAAAAATAACCCCCCGAAGGCCGGGGCGCGAAGTTCGTCCAGCGGAAAAATGGCCAAAAAACGGGTGGGCTATAGCCCTGGGGGGAGGGGCTGGCCCACTTCGTCCGCCGGACTCGGAATGGGGCGAGACTTTGCGAGCGGCCTACGCGTGCCAAAAATAGGCCGCGGGCACAGCCGCGCCCAAAAATAACCGCCCAAAGGTCGAGGCACCCAAACCCCCCAGCGGAAAAAAGGCCAAAAAACGGGTAGGCTATAGCCTTGGGGGGAGGGGCTTTCCAACTTCGTCCGCCGGACTCGGAATGGGGCGAGACTTTGCGAGCGGCCTCCGCGTGCCAAAAATAGGACGCGGGCGCAGCTACGCCCAAAAATAACCGCCCGAAGGCCGGGGCGCCATGTTCGTCCAGCGGAAAAATGGCGAAAAAACGGGTGGGCTATTGCCTTGGGGGGAGGGGCTGGCCAACTTCGTCCGCTGGACTCGGAATGGGGCGAGGATTTGCGAGCGGCCTCCGTGAGCCAAAAATAGGTGGCAGGCACAGCCGCGCCCAAAAATAATCACCCGAAGGCCGGGGCGCCAAGTTCGTCCAGCGGAAAAATCGCCAAAAAACTGGTGGGTTATAGCCTTGGGGGGAGGGGCTGGCCAACTTCGTGCGCCGGACTCGGAATGGGGCGAGACTGTGCGAGAGGCGTCCGCATGGTAAAAATAGGCCACGGACACAGCCGCGCCCAAAAATAACTGCCCGAAGGTCGGTGCGCCCAAACCCCCCAGCGGAAAAATGGCCAAAAAACGGGTGGGCTATAGCCTTGGGGCGAGGGGCTGGCCCACTTCGTCCGCCGGACTCGGAATGGGGCGAGACTTTGCGAGCGGCCTCCGCGTGCCTAAAATAGGCCGCGGGCACAGCCGCGCCCAAAAATAACCTCCCGAAGGCCGGGGCGCCAACTTCATCCAGCGGAAAAATGGCCAAAAAATGGGTGGGCTATAGCCTTGGGGGGAGGGGCTGGCCAACTTCGTCCGCCGGACTCGGAATGGGACGAGACTTTGCGAGCGGCCTCCGCGTGCCAAAAATAGGACGCGGACGCAGCCGAACCCAAAAATAACCGCCCGAAGGCCGGGGCGCCAAGTTCGTCCAGCGGAAAAATGGCCAAAAAACGGGTGGGCTATAGCCTTGGGGGGAGGGGCTGGCCCACTTCGTCCGCCGGACTCGGAATGGGGCGAGACTTTGTGAGTGGCCTCCGCGTGTGAAAATGGGGCTGCGGGCACAGCCGCGCCCAAAAATAACCGCCCGAAGGTCGGCGCGCCCAAACCGCCCAGCGGAAAAATGGCCAAAAAACGGGCGGGCTATAGCCTTGGGAGAAGGGGCTGGCCAACTTCGTCCGCCGTACTCGGAATGGGGCGAGACTTTGTGAGCGGTCTCCGCGTGCCAAAACTAGGCCGTGGGCACAGCCGAACCAAAAATAACCCCCCGAAGGCCGGGGCGCGAAGTTCGTCCAGCGGAAAAATGGCCAAAAAACGGGTGGGCTATAGCCCTGGGGGGAGGGGCTGGCCAACTTCGTCCGCCGGACTCGGAATGGGGCGAGACTTTGCGAGTGGCCTCCGCGTGCCAAAAATAGGCCGCGGGCACAGTCGCGGCCAAAAATTTCCCCCCGAAGGTCGGCGCGCCGAAATCCCCCAGCGGAGAAATGGCCAAAAAACGGGTGGGCTATAGCCTTGGGGGGAGGGGCTGGCCAACTTCGTCCGCCGGACTCGGAATGGGACGAGACGTTGCGGCGGCTCGCTGCGTGCCAAAAATAGGCCGCGGGCCCAGCCGCGTCCAAAAATAACCGCCCGAAGGCCGGGTCGCCAAGTTCGTCCAGCGGAAAAATGGCCAAAAAACGGGTGGGCAATAGCCTTGGGGGGAGGGGCTGGCCAACTTCGTCCGCCGGACTCGGAATGGGGCGAGACTTTGCGAGCGGCCTCCGCGTGCTAAAAATAGGCCGGGGGCACAGCCGCGCCCAAAAATAACCCCCCGAAGGTCGGCGCGCCCAAACCCCCCAGCGGAAAAATGGCCAAAAAACGGGCGGGCTATAGCCTTGGGAGAAGGGGCTGGCCAACTTCGTCCGCCGGACACGGAATGGGGGGAGACTTTGCTAGCGGCCTACGCGTGCCAAAAATAGGCCAAGGGCACAGTCGCCAAAAATTACCTCTCAAGGTCGGCGCGCCAAAATCCCCAGCGGAGAAATGGCCAAAAACGGGTGGGCTATAGCCTTGGGGGAGGGGCTGGCCAACTTCGTCCGCGGACTCGGAATGGGACGAGACGTTGCGAGCGGCCCGCGTGCCAAAAATAGGCCGCGGGCCCAGCCGCGTCCAAAATAACCGCCCAAGGCCGGGTCGCCAAGTTCGTCCCAGCGGAAAATGGCCAAAAACGGGTGGGCAATACCCTTGGGGAGGGTTGGCCAACTTCGTCCGCCGGACTCGGAATGGGGCGAGACTTTGCGAGCGGCCTCCGTATGCCAAAAACGGCCGCGGGCACAGCCGCGCCCAAAAATAACCCCCCGAAGGTCGGCGCGCCCAAACCCCCCAGCGGAAAAATGGCCAAAAAACGGGCGGGCTATAGCCTTGGGAGAAGGGGCTGGCCAACTTCGTCCGCTGGACTCGGAATGGGTCGAGACTTTGCGAGCGGCCTCCGCGTGCCAAAAATAGGCCGCGGGTACAGTCGCGCCCAAAAATTACCCCCCGAAGGTCGGCGCGCCAAAACCCCCCAGCGGAGAAATGGCCAAAAAACGGGTGGGCTATAGCCTTGGGGGGAGGGGCTGGCCAACTTCGTCCGCCGGACTCGGAATGGGACGAGACGTTGCGAGCGGCTCCGCGTACAAAAAATAGGCCGCGGGCCCAGCCGCGTCCAAAAATAACCGCCCGAAGGCCGGGTCGCCAAGTTCGTCCAGCGGAAAAATGGCCAAAAAACGGGTGGGCAATAGCCTTGGGGGGAGGGGCTGGCCAACTTCGTCCGCCGGACTCGGAATGGGGCGAGACTTTGCGAGCGGCCTCCGCGTGCCAAAAATAGGCCGCGGGCACAGCCGTGCCCAAAAATAACCCCCCGAAGGCCGGGCGCCAAGTTCGTCCAGCGGAAAAATGGCCAAAAAACGGGTGCGCTATACCATTGGGGGGAGGGGCTGGCCAACTTCGTCCGCTGGACTCGGAATGGGGCGAGACTTTGCGAGCGGTCTCTGCGTTCCAAAAATATGCCGCGGGCACAGCCGCGCCCAAAAATAACCCCTCCAAGGTCGGCGTGCCCAAACCCCCCAGCGGAAAAATGGCCAAAAAATGGGTGGGCTATAGCCTTGGGGGGAGGGGCTGGCGAACTTCGTCCGCCGGACTCGGAATGGGACGACACTTTGCGAGCAGCCTCCGCGTGCCAAAAATAGGCCGCGAGCACAGCCGCGCCCAAAAATAACCCCCCGAAGGTCGGCGCGCCCAAACCCCCCAGCGAAAAATGGCCAAAAAACGGGTGGGCTATAGCCTTGGGGGGAGGGGCTGGCCAACTTCGTCCGCCGGACTCGGAATGGGGCAAGACTTTGCGAGCGGCCCCCGCGTGCCAAAAATAGGCCGCGGGCACAGCCACAGCCAGAAATAACCTCCCAAAGGCCGGGGCACCAACTTCGTCCAGCGGAAAAATGGCCAAAAATGGGTGGGCTATAGCCTTGGGGGTAGGGGCTGGCCAATTTCGTCCGCCGGACTCGGAATGGGGCGAGACTTTGCGAGCGGACTCCGCGTGCCAAAAATAGGCCGCGGGCACAGCCGTACCTAAAAATAACCCCCCGAAGGCCGGGGCGCCAAGTTCGTCCAGCGGAAAAATGGCCAAAAAAACGGGTGGGCTATAGCCTTGGGGGGAGGGGCTGGCCAACTTCGTCCGCCGGACTCGGGATGGGGCGCGACTTTGCGAGCGGCCTCCGCGTACCAACAACGGGCCGCAGGCACAGCCACGCCCAAAAATAACCCCCGAAGGCCGGGGCGCCTAGTTCGTCCATCGGAAAAATGGCCAAAAAACAGGTGGGCTATAGCCTTGGGGGGTGGGGCTGGCCAACTTCGTCCGCCGGACTCGGAATGGGACGAGACTTTGCGAGCGGCCTCCAGCGTGCAAAAATAGGCCGCGAGCACAGCCGCGCTAAAAATAACCGCCCAAGGCCGGGCGCCAACTTCGTCTATCGGAAAAATGGCCAAAAACGGTGGGCTATATCCTTGGCGGGAGGGGCTGGCCAACTTCGTCCGCTGGACTCGGAATGGGGGGAGACTTTTAAAGCGGCCTCCGCGTGCCAAAAATAGGCCGCGGACACAGCCACGCCCAAAAATAACCCCCCGAAGGCCGGGGCGCCAAGTTCGTCCAGCGGAAAAATGGCCAAAAAACGGGTGGGCTATATCCTTGGTGGGAGGGGCTGGCCAACTTCGTCCGTCGGACTCGGAATGGCGTGAGACTTTGCGAGCGGCCTCCGCGTGCCAAAAATAACCCGCGGGCACAGCCACGCCCAAAAATAACCCCCCTAAGGACGGCGCGCCCAAACCCCCCAGCGGAAAAATGGCCAAAAAACGGGTGGGCTACACCTTGGGGGGGGTTGGCCCACTTCGTCCGCCGGACTCGGAATGGGGCGAGACTTTGCGAGCGGCCTCCGCGTGCCAAAAATATACCGCGGACACAGCCGCGCCCAAAAATAACCACCCGAAGGCCGGGGCGCCAAGTTCGTGCAGCGGAAAAATGGCCAAAAAACGGGTGGGCTATAGCCTTGGGGGGAGGGCCTGGCCCACTTCGTCCGCTGGACTCGGAATGGGGCGTGACTTTGCGAGCGGCCTCCGTATGCCAAAAATAGGCCGCGGGCACAGCCATACCCAAAAATAACCCCCCGAAGGTCGGCGCGCCCAAACCCCCGAGCGGAAAAATGGCCAAAAAACGGGTGGCCTATAGCCTTGGGGGGAGGGGCTGGCCAACTTCGTCCGCCGGACTCGGAATGGGGCAAGACTTTGCGAGCGGCCCCGCGCGTACAAAAATAGGCCGCGGCACAGCCGCGCCCAAAAATAACCTCCCGAAGGCCGGGGCGCCAACTTCGTCCAGCGGAAAAATGGCCAAAAAATGGGTGGGCTATAGCCTTGGGGGGAGGGGCTGGCCAACTTCGTCCGCCGGACTCGGAATGGGGCGAGACTTTGCGAGCGGCCTCCGAGTGCCAAAAATAGGCCGCGGGCACAGCCGTGCCCAAAAATAACCCCCCGAAGGCCGGGCGCCAAGTTCGTCCAGCGGAAAAATGGCCAAAAAACGGGTGCGCTATACCATTGGGGGGAGGGGCTGGCCAACTTCGTCCGCTGGACTCGGAATGGGGCGAGACTTTGCGAGCGGTCTCTGCGTTCCAAAAATATGCCACGGGCACAGCCGCGCCCAAAAATAACCCCTCCAAGGTCGGCGTGCCCAAACCCCCCAGCGGAAAAATGGCCAAAAAATGGGTGGGCTATAGCCTTGGGGGGAGGGGCTGGCCAACTTCGTCCGCCGGACTCGGAATGGGACGACACTTTGCGAGCAGCCTCCGCGTGCCAAAAATATGCCGCGGCCACAGCCGCGCCAAAAAATAACCCCCCGAAGGTCGGCGCGCCCAAACCCCCCAGCGGAAAAATGGCCAAAAAACTGGTGGGCTATAGCCTTGGGGGGAGGGGCTGGCCCACTTCGTCCGCCGGACTCGGAATGGGGCAAGACTTTGCGAGCGGCCCCCGCGTGCCAAAAATAGGCCGCGGGCACAGCCACGGCCAGAAATAACCTCTCGAAGGCCGGGGCACCAACTTCGTCCAGCGGAAAAATGGCCAAAAAATGGGTGGGCTATAGCCTTGGGGGTAGGGGCTGGCCAATTTCGTCCGCCGGACTCGGAATGGGGCAAGACTTTGCGAGCGGCCTCCGCGTGCCAAAAATAGGCCACGGTCACAGCCGTACCCAAAAATAACCCCCCGACGGCCGGGGCGCCAAGTTCGTCCAGCGGAAAAATGGCCAAAAAAACGGGTGGGCTATAGCCTTGGGGGGAGGGGCTGGCCAACTTCCTCCGCCGGACTCAGAATGGGGCAAGGCTTTGCGATCGGCCTCCGCGTGCCAAAAATAGGCCTCGGGCACAGCCGCGCCCAAAAATAACAGCCCGAAGGTCGGCGCGCCCAAGCACCCCAGCGGAAAAATGGGCAAAAAACGGATGCGCTATAGCCTTGGGGGGAGGGGCTGGCCAACATCGTCCGCCGGACTCGGAATGGGGCGAGACTTTGCGAGCGGCCTCCGCATGCTAAAAATATGCCGTGGACACAGCCGCGCCCAAAAATAACCCCCCCAAGGTCGGCGCGCCCAAACCCCCCAGCGGAAAAATGGCCAAAGAATGGGTGGGCTATAGCCATGGGGGGAGGGGCTGGCCAAATTCGTCCGCCGGACTCGGAATGGGGCGAAACTTTGCGAGCGGCCTCCGCGTGCCAAAAATAGGCCGCGAGCACAGCCGCGCACAAAAATAACCACCCGAAGGCCGGGGCGCCAAGTTCGTCCAGCGGAAAAATGGCCAAAAAACGGGTGGGCTATAGCCTTGGGGGGAGGGGCTGGCCAAATTATTCCGCCGGACTCGGAATGGGGCAAGACTTTGCGAGCGGCCTCCGCGTGCCAAAATAGGCCGCGGGCACAGCCGCGCCCAAAAACAACTGCCCGAAGGCCGGGGAGCCAAGTTCGTCCAGCGGAAAAATGGCCAAAAAACGGGTGGGCTATAGCCTAGGGGGGAGTGGCTGGCCGACTTCGTCCGCCGGACTCGGAATGGGGCGAGACTTTGCGAGCAGCCTCCGCGTGCCAAAAATAGGCCACGGGCACAGCCGCCCCCAAAAATAACCGCCCGAAGTTCGGCAAGCCCAAACCCCCCAGCGGAAAAATGGCAAAAAAACGGGTGGGCTATAGCCTTGGGGGGAGGGGCTGGCCAACTTCGTCCGCCGGACTCGGAATGGGGCAAGACTTTGCGAGTGGCCCCCGCGTGCCAAAAATAGGCCACGGGCACAGCCACAGCCAGAAATAACCTCCCAAAGGCCGGGGCACCAACTTCGTCCAGCGGAAAAATGGCCAAAAAATGGGTGGGCTATAGCCTTGGGGGTAGGGGCTGGCCAATTTCGTCCGCCGGACTCGGAATGGGGCGAGACTTTGCGAGCGGACTCCGCGTGCCAAAAATAGGCCGCGGGCGCAGCCGTACCCAAAAATAACCCCCCGAAGGCCGGGGCGCCAAGTTCGTCCTGCGGAAAAATGGCCAAAAAAACGGGTGGGCTATAGCCTTGGGGGGAGGGGCTGGCCAACTTCCTCCGCCGGACTCGGAATGGGGTGAGGCTTTGCGAACGGCCTCCGCGTGCCAAAAATAGGCCTCGGGCACAGCCGCGCCCAAAAATAACAGCCCGAAGGTCGGCGCGCCCAAGCACCCCAGCGGAAAAATGGGCAAAAAACGGATGGGCTATAGCCTTGGGGGGAGGGGCTGGCCAACATCGTCCGCCGGACTCGGAATGGGGCGAGACTTTGCGAGCGGCCTCCGCATGCCAAAAATATGCCGTGGACACAGCCGCGCCCAAAAATAACCCCCCCAAGGTCGGCGCGCCCAAACCCCCCAGCGGAAAAATGGCCAAAAAATGGGTGGGCTATAGCCTTGGGGGAGGGGCTGGCCAAATTCGTCCGCCTCGGACTCGGAATGGGGCGAAACTTTGCGAGCGGCCTCCGCGTGCTGTTAAAATAGGCCGCGACCACAGCCGCAAGACAAAAATAACCGCCCGAAGGCCGGGGCGCCAAGTTCGTCCAGCGGAAAAATGGCCAAAAAACGGGTGGGCTATAGCCTTGGGGGGAGGGGCTGGCCAAATTATTCCGCCGGACTCGGAATGGGGCAAGACTTTGCGAGCGGCCTCCGCGTACCAAAATAGGCCGCGGGCACAGCCGCGCCCAAAAACAACTGCCCGAAGGCCGGGGAGCCAAGTTCGTCCAGCGGAAAAATGGCCAAAAAACGGGTGGGCTATAGCCTTGGGGGGAGTGGCTGGCCAACTTCGTCCGCCGGACTCGGAATGGGGCGAGACTTTGCGAGCAGCCTCCGCGTGCCAAAAATAGGCCACGGGCACAGCCGCCCCCAAAAATAACCGCCCGAAGTTCGGCAAGCCCAAACCCCCCAGCGGAAAAATGGCAAAAAAACGGGTGGGCTATAGCCTTGGGGGGAGGGGCTGGCCAAATTCGTCCGCCGGACTCGGAATGGGGAGAAACTTTGCGAGCGGCCTCCGCGTGCCAAAAATAGGCCGCGAGCACAGCCGCGCACAAAAATAACCACCCGAAGGCCGGGGCGCCAAGTTCGTCCAGCGGAAAAATGGCCAAAAAACGGGTGGGCTATAGCCTTGGGGGGAGGGGCTGGCCAAATTATTCCGCCGGACTCGGAATGGGGCAAGACTTTGCGAGCGGCCTCCAAGCGCTGCCAATAGGCCGCGGGCACAGCCGCGCCCAAAAACAACTGCCCGAAGGCCGGGGCGCCAAGTTCGTCCAGCGGAAAAATGGCCAAAAAACGGGTGGGCTATAGCCTCGGGGGGAGGGGCTGGCCGACTTCGTCCGCCGGACTCGGAATGGGGCGAGACTTTGCGAGCAGCCTCCGCGTGCCAAAAATAGGCTACGGGCACAGCCGCGCCCAAAAATAACCGCCCAAAAGTCGGCGCGACCAAACCCCCCAGTGGAAAAATGGCAAAAAAACGGGTGGCTATAGCCTTGGGTGGAGGGGCTGGCCCACTTCGTCCGCCGGACTCGGAATGGGGCGAGACTTTGCGAGCAGCCTCCGCGTGCCAAAAATAGGCTACGGGCATAGCCGCGCCCAAAAATAACAGCCCGAAAGTCGGCGCGAACAAACCCCCCAGTGGAAAAATGGCAAAAAAACGGGTGGCTGTAGCCTTGGGGGGAGGGGCTGGCCAACTTCGTCCGCCGGACTCGGAATGGGGCGAGACTTTGCGAGCAGCCTCCGCGTGCCAAAAATAGGCCACGGGCACAGCCGTCCCTAAAAATAACCGCCCAAAGGTCGGCGTGCCCAAACCCCCCAGCGGAAAAATGGCAAAAAAACGGGTGGGCTATTGCCTTGGGGGGAGGGGCTGGCCAACTTCGTCCGCCGGACTCGGAATGGGGCGAAACTTTGCGAGCGGCCTCCGTGTGCTAAAAATAGGCCGCGAGCACAGCCGCGCACCAAAATAACCACCCGAAGGCCGGGACGCCAAGTTCGTCCAGCGGAAAAATGGCAAAAAAACGGGTGGGCTATAGCCTTGGGGGTACGGGTTGGCCAACTTCGTCCGCCGGACTCGGAATGGGGTGAGACTTTGCGAGCGGCCTCCGTGTGCCAAAAATAGGCCGTGGGCACAGCCGCCCCCAAAAGTAACCGCCCGAAGGCCGAGGGGACAACTTCATCCAGCGGAAAAATGGCAAAAAAACGGGTGGGCTATAGCCTCGGGGGGAGGGGTTGGCCAACTTCGTCCGCCGGACTCGGAATGGGACGAGACTTTGCGAGCAGCCTCCGCGTGCCAAAAATAGGCCGCGGGCACAGCCGTGCCCAAAAAAAACAGCCCGAAAGTCGGCGCGAACAAACCCCCCAGTGGAAAAATGGCAAAAAAACGGGTGGCTGTAGCCTTGGGGGGAGGGGCTGGCCAACTTCGTCCGCCGGACTCGGAATGGGGCGAGACTTTGCGAGCGGCCTCCGTCTGCCAAAAATAGGCCGCGGGCACAGCTGCACCCAAAAAAAACAGCCCGAAAGTCGGCGCGAACAAACCCCCCGGTGGAAAAATGGCAAAAAAACGGGTGGCTGTAGCCTTGGGGGGAGGGGCTGGCCAACTTCGTCCGCCGGACTCGGAATGGGGCGAGACTTTGCGAGCGGCCTCCGAGTGCAAAAAATAGGCCGAGACCACAGCCGCCCACCAAAATAACCACCCAAAGGTCGGCGTGCCCAAACCCCCCAGCGGAAAAATGGCAAAAAAACGGGTGGGCTATTGCCTTGGGGGGAGGGGCTGGCCAACTTCGTCCGCCGGACTCGGAATGGGGCGAAACTTTGCGAGCGGCCTCCGTGTGCTAAAAATAGGCCGCGAACACAGCCGCGCACCAAAATAACCACCCGAAGGCCGGGACGCCAAGTTCGTCCAGCGGAAAAATGGCCAAAAAACGGGTTGGCTATAGCCTTGGGGGGAGGGTCTGGTCTACTTCGTACGCCGGACTCGGAATGGGGCGAGACTTTACGAGCGGCCTCCACGTGCCAAAAATTGGCCGGGGCAGAGCCACGCCCAAAAATAACCGCCCGAAGGCCGGGGCGCCAAGTTCGTCCAGCGGAAAAATGGCCAAAAAACGGGTGGGCTATAGCCTTGGGGGGAGGGGCTGGCCAACTTCGTCCGCCGGACTCGGAATGGGGCGAGACTTTGCGAGCAGCCTCCGCGTGCCAAAAATAGGCCGCGGGCACAGCCGTGCCCAAAAAAAACAGCCCGAAAGTCGGCGCGAACAAACCCCCCAGTGGAAAAATGGCAAAAAAACGGGTGGCTGTAGCCTTGGGGGGAGGGGCTGGCCAACTTCGTCCGCCGGACTCGGAATGGGGCGAGACTTTGCGAGCGGCCTCCGTCTGCCAAAAATAGGCCGCGGGCACAGCTGCACCCAAAAAAAACAGCCCGAAAGTCGGCGCGAACAAACCCCCCGGTGGAAAAATGGCAAAAAAACGGGTGGCTGTAGCCTTGGGGGGAGGGGCTGGCCAACTTCGTCCGCCGGACTCGGAATGGGGCGAGACTTTGCGAGCAGCCTCCGCGTGCCAAAAATAGGCCATGGGCACAGCCGCCCCCAAAAATAACCACCCAAAGGTCGGCGTGCCCAAACCCCCCAGCGGAAAAATGGCAAAAAAACGGGTGGGCTATTGCCTTGGGGGGAGGGGCTGGCCAACTTCGTCCGCCGGACTCGGAATGGGGCGAAACTTTGCGAGCGGCCTCCGTGTGCTAAAAATAGGCCGCGAACACAGCCGCGCACCAAAATAACCACCCGAAGGCCGGGACGCCAAGTTCGTCCAGCGGAAAAATGGCCAAAAAACGGGTTGGCTATAGCCTTGGGGGGAGGGTCTGGTCTACTTCGTACGCCGGACTCGGAATGGGGCGAGACTTTACGAGCGGCCTCCACGTGCCAAAAATTGGCCGGGGCAGAGCCACGCCCAAAAATAACCGCCCGAAGGCCGGGGCGCCAAGTTCGTCCAGCGGAAAAATGGCCAAAAAACGGGTGGGCTATAGCCTTGGGGGGAGGGGCTGGCCAACTTCGTCCGCCTCGCACGAAATTCGGCGAGACTTTGCGAGCAGACTCCTGGTGCCAAAAATAGTCATGGGCACAGCCGTGCCTAAAAAAACAGCCCGAAAGTCGGCGCGAACAAACCCCAGTGTAAAATGGCCAAAAAAACGGGTGGCTTTAGCCTTGGGGGGAGGGGCTGGCCAACTTCGTCCGCCGGACTCGGAATGGGGCGAGACTTTGTGAGCGGCCTCCGTCTGCCAAAAATAGGCCGCGGGCACAGCTGCACCCAAAAAAAACAGCCCGAAAGTCGGCGCGAACAAACCCCCCGGTGGAAAAATGGCAAAAAAACGGGTGGCTGTAGCCTTGGGGGGAGGGGCTGGCCAACTTCGTCCGCCGGACTCGGAATGGGGCGAGACTTTGCGAGCAGCCTCCGCGTGCCAAAAATAGGCCATGGGCACAGCCGCCCCCAAAAATAACCACCCAAAGGTCGGCGTGCCCAAACCCCCCAGCGGAAAAATGGCAAAAAAACGGGTGGGCTATTGCCTTGGGGGGAGGGGCTGGCCAACTTCGTCCGCCGGACTCGGAATGGGGCGAAACTTTGCGAGCGGCCTCCGTGTGCCAAAAATAGTCCGCGAGCATAGCCGCGCACCAAAATAACCACCCGAAGGCCGGGACGCCAAGTTCGTCCAGCGGAAAAATGGCCAAAAAACGGGTTGGCTATAGCCTTGGGGGGAGGGTCTAGTCTACTTCGTACGCCGGACTCGGAATGGGGCGAGACTTTACGAGCGGCCTCCGTGTGCCATAAATTGGCCGGGGCAGAGCCACGCCCAAAAATAACCGCCCGAAGGCCGGGGCGCCAAGTTCGTCCAGCGGAAAAATGGCCAAAAAACGGGTGGGCTATAGCCTTGGGGGGAGGGGCTGGCCAACTTCGTCCGCCGGACTCGGAATGGGGCGAGACTTTGCGAGTGGCCTCCGCGTGCCAAAAATAGGCCACGGGCACAGCTGCGCCCAAAAATAACTCCCCGAAGGTCGGCGCGCCCAAACCCCCCAGCGGAAAAATGGCAAAAAAACGGGTGGGCTATAGCCTTGGGGGTAGGGGCTGGCCAACTTCGTCCGACTCGGAATGGGACGAGACTTTGCGAGCGGCCTCCGCGTACCAAAAATTGGCAGCGGACAAAGCCCCGCCCAAAAATAACCGCCCGAAGGCCGGGGCGCCAAGTTCGTCCAGCGGAAAAATGGCCAAAAAACGGGTGGGCTATAGCCTTGGGGGGAGGGGCTGGCCAACTTATTCCGCCGGACTCGGAATGGGGCGAGACTTTGCGAGTGGCCTCCGCGTGCCAAAAATAGGCATGGGCACAGCCACGCCTTAAAAACAACTGCCCGAACGCCGGGGCGCCAAGTTCGTCCAGCGAAAAAATGGCCAAAAAACGGGTGGGCTATAGCCTTGGGGGGAGGGTCTGGCCAACTTCGTCCGCCGGACTCGGAATGGGGCGAGACTTTGCGAGCAACCTCCGTGTACCAAAAATAGGCCACGGGCATAGCCGCGCCCAAAAATAACCGCCCGAAAGTTGGCGCGACCAAACCCCCAGCGGAAAAATGGCAAAAAAACGGGTGGGCTATAGCCTTGGGGGGAGGGGCTGGCCGACTTCGTCCGCCGGCCTCGGAATGGGGCGAGACTTTGCGAGCGGCCTCCATGTGCCAAAAATAGGCCGCGGCCACAGCCGCGCCCAAAAATAACCGCCCAAAGGCCGGGGCGCCAAGTTCGTCCAGCGGAAAAATGGCCAAAAAACGGGTGGGCTATAGCCTTGGGGGGAGGGGCTGGCCAACTTATTCCGCCGGACTCGGAATGGGGCGAGACTTTGAGAGCGGCCTCCGCATGCCAAAAATAGGCCGCGGGCACAGCCACGCCCAAAAACAACTGCCCGAAGGCCGGGGAGCCAAGTTCGTCCAGCGGAAAAATGGCCAAAAAACGGGTGGGCTATAGCCTTGGGGGGAGGGGCTGGCCAACTTCGTCCGCCGGACTCGGAATGGGGCGAGACTTTGCGAGCAGCTTCCGCGTGCCAAAAATAGGCCACGGGCACAGCCGCCCCCAAAAATAACCGCCCGAAGTTCGGCGTGCCCAAACCCCCCAGCGGAAAAATGGCAAAAAAACGGGTGGGCTATAGCCTTGGGGGGAGGGGCTGGCCAAATTCGTCCGCCGGACTCGGAATGGGGCGAAACTTTGCGAGCGGCCTCCGCGTGCCAAAAATAGGCCGCGAGCACAGCTGCGCATTAAAATAACCACCCGAAGGCCGGGGCGCCAAGTTCGTCCAGCGGAAAAATGGCCAAAAAACGGGTGGGCTATAGCCTTGGGGGGAGGGGCTGGCCAAATTATTCCGCCGGACTCGGAATGTGGCAAGACTTTGCGAGCGGCCTCCGCATGCCAAAATAGGCTGCGGGCACAGCCGCACCCAAAAACAACTGCCCGAAGGCCGGGGCGCCAAGTTCGTCCAGCAGAAAAATGGCCAAAAAACGGGTGGGCTATAGCCTTGGGGGGAGGGGCTGGCCGACTTCGTCCGCCGGACTCGGAATGGGGCGAGACTTTGCGAGCTGCCTCTGCGTGCCAAAAATAGGCTACGGGCACAGCCGCGCCCAAAAATAACCGCCCGAAAGTCGGAGCGACCAAACCCCCCAGCGGAAAAATGGCAAAAAAACGGGTGGCTATAGCCTTGGGGGGAGGGGCTGGCCCACTTCGTCCGCCGGACTCGGAATGGGGCGAAACTTTGCGAGCGGTCTCCGCGTGCCAAAAATAGGCCGCGGACACAGCCGTGCCCAAAACTAACCGCCCGAAGGCCGGGACGCCAAGTTCGTCCAGTGGAAAAATGGCCAAAAAACGGGTGGGCTATAGCCTTGGGGGGAGGGGCTGGCCAACTTATTCCGCCGGACTCGGAATGGGGCGAGACTTTGAGAGCGGCCTCCGCATGCCAAAAATAGGCCGCGGGCACAGCCACGCCCAAAAACAACTGCCCGAAGGCCGGGGAGCCAAGTTCGTCCAGCGGAAAAATGGCCAAAAAACGGGTGGGCTATAGCCTTGGGGGGAGGGGCTGGCCAACTTCGTCCGCCGGACTCGGAATGGGGCGAGACTTTGCGAGCAGCTTCCGCGTGCCAAAAATAGGCCACGGGTACAGCCGCCCCCAAAAATAACCGCCCGAAGTTCGGCGTGCCCAAACCCCCCAGCGGAAAAATGGCAAAAAAACGGGTGGGCTATAGCCTTGGGGGGAGGGGCTGGCCAAATTCGTCCGCCGGACTCGGAATGGGGCGAAACTTTGCGAGCGGCCTCCGCGTGCCAAAAATAGGCCGCGAGCACAGCTGCGCATTAAAATAACCACCCGAAGGCCGGGTCGCCAAGTTCGTCCAGCGGAAAAATGGCCAAAAAACGGGTGGGCTATAGCCTTGGGGGGAGGGGCTGGCCAAATTATTCCGCCGGACTCGGAATGTGGCAAGACTTTGCGAGCGGCCTCCGCATGCCAAAATAGGCTGCGGGCACAGCCGCACCCAAAAACAACTGCCCGAAGGCCGGGGCGCCAAGTTCGTCCAGCAGAAAAATGGCCAAAAAACGGGTGGGCTATAGCCTTGGGGGGAGGGGCTGGCCGACTTCGTCCGCCGGACTCGGAATGGGGCGAGACTTTGCGAGCTGCCTCTGCGTGCCAAAAATAGGCTACGGGCACAGCCGCGCCCAAAAATAACCGCCCGAAAGTCGGAGCGACCAAACCCCCCAGCGGAAAAATGGCAAAAAAACGGGTGGCTATAGCCTTGGGGGGAGGGGCTGGCCAACTTCGTCCGCCGGACTCGGAATGGGGCGAGACTTTGCGAGCAGCCTCCGCGTGCCAAAAATAGGCTACGGGCACAGCCACGCCCAAAAATAACAGCCCGAAAGTTGGCGCGAACAAACCCCCCAGTGGAAAAATGGCAAAAAAACGGGTGGCTGTAGCCTTGGGGGGAGGGGCTGGCCAACTTCGTCCGCCGGACTCGGAATGGGGCGAGACTTTGCGAGCAGCCTCCGCGTGCTGTGGCTAGGCCACGGGCACAGCCGCCCCCAAAAATAACCGCCCGAAGGTCGGCGTGCCCAAACCCCCCAGCGGAAAATGGCAAAAAAACGGGTGGGCTATAGCCTTGGGGGGAGGGGCTGGCCAACTTCGTCCGCCGGACTCGGAATGGGGCGAGACTTTGCGAATGGCCTCCGCGTGCCAAAAATAGGCCATGGGCACAGCCACGCCCAACAATAACCGCCCGAAGGTCGGCGTGCCCACACCCCCCAGCGGAAAAATGGCAAAAAAACGGGTGGTCTATAGCCTTGGGGGGAGGGGTTGGCCAACTTCGTCCGCCGGACTCGGAATGGGGTGAGACTTTGCGAGCGGCCTCCGTGTGCCAAAAATAGGCCGTGGGCACAGCCGTGCCCAAAAATAACCGCCCGAAGGCCGAGGGGACAACTTCATCCAGCGGAAAAATGGCAAAAAAACGGGTGGGCTATAGCCTCGGGGGGAGGGGTTGGCCAACTTCGTCCGCCGGACTCGGAATGGGACGAGACTTTGCGAGCGGCCTCCGCGTGCCAAAAATAGGCCGCGGGCACAGCCGCGCCCAAAAATAACCCCACGAAGGTCGTTGCGCCCAAACCCCCAGCGGAAAAATGGCCAAAAAACGGGTGGGCTATAGCCTTGGGGGGAGGGGCTGGCCAACTTCGTCCGCCGGACTCGGAATGGGGCGAGACTTTGCGAGCGGCCTCCGTATGCCAAAAATAGGCCGTGGGCACAGCTGCGCCCAAAAAAAACAGCCCGAAAGTCGGCGCGAACAAACCCCCCAATGGAAAAATGGCAAAAAAACGGGTGGCTGTAGCCTTGGGGGGAGGGGCTGGCCAACTTCGTCCGCCGGACTCGGAATGGGGCGAGACTTTGCGAGCAGCCTCCGCGTGCCAAAAATAGGCCACGGGCACAGCCGACCCCAAAAATAACCGCCCGAAGGTCGGCGTGCCCAAACCCCCCAGCGGAAAAATGGCAAAAAAACGGGTGGGCTATAGCCTTGGGGGGAGGGGCTGGCCAACTTCGTCCGCCGGACTCGGAATGGGCCGAAACTTTGCGAGCGGCCTCCGTGTGCCAAAAATAGGCCACGAGCACAGCCGCGCACAAAAATAACCACCCGAAGGCCGGGGCGCCAAGTTCGTCCAGCGGAAAAATGGCCAAAAAACGGGTGGGCTATAGCCTTGGGGGGAGGGGCTGGCCAACTTCGTCCGCCGGACTCGGAATGGGGCAAAACTTTGCGAGCGGCCTCCGTGTGCCAAAAATAGGCCACGGGCACAGCTGCGCCCAAAAAAAACAGCCCGAAAGTCGGCGCGAACAAACCCCCCAATGGAAAAATGGCAAAAAAACGGGTGGCTGTAGCCTTGGGAGGAGGGGCTGGCCAACTTCGTCCGCCGGACTCGGAATGGGGCGAGACTTTGCGAGCAGCCTCCGCGTGCCAAAAATAGGCCACGGGCACAGCCAACCCCAAAAATAACCGCCCGAAGGTCGGCGTGCCCAAACCCCCCAGCGGAAAAATGGCAAAAAAACGGGTGGGCTATAGCCTTGGGGAGAGGGGCTGGCCAACTTCGTCCGCCGGACTCGGAATGGGGCAAAACTTTGCGAGCGGCCTCCGTGTGCCAAAAATAGGCCACGGGCACAGCCACGCCCAAAAATAACCGCCTGAAGGCCGGGGCGCCAAGTTCATCCAGCGGAAAAATGGCCAAAAAACAGGCGGGCTATAGCCTTGGGGGGAGGGGCTGGCCGACTTCGTCTGCCAGACTTGGAATGGGGCGAGACTTTGAAAGCGGCCTCCACGTGCCAAAATTAGGCCGCGGGCACAGCCGCGCCCAAAAATAACCGCCCGAAGGCCGAGGGGCCAAGTTCGTCCAGCAGAAAAATGGCCAAAAAAGGGGTGGGTTATAGCCTTGGGGGGAGGGGCTGGCCAACTTCGTCCGCCGGACTCGGAATGGGGCGAAACTCTGCGAGCAGCCTCCGCGTGCCAAAAATAGGCCGTGGGCACAGCCGCGCCCACAAATAACCGCCCGAAGGCTAGGGCGCCACGTTCGTCCAGCGGAAAGATGGCCAAAAAACGGGTGGGCTATAGCCTTGGGGGGAGGGGCTGGCCAACTTCGTCCGCCGGACTCGGAATGGGGCGAGACTTTGCGAGCGGCCTCCGCATGCCAAAAATAGGCCGCAGGCACAGCCGCGCCCAAAAATAACCGCCCAAAGGCCGGGGCGCCAAGTTCGTCCAGCGGAAAAATGGCCAAAAAACGGGTGGGCTACAGCCTTGGGGGGAGGGGCTGGCCAACTGATTCCGCCGGACTCGGAATGGGGCGAGATTTTGCGAGCGGCCTCCGTGTGCCAAAAATAGGCCGCGGGCACAGCCGCGCCCAAAAATAACCACCCGAAGGCCAGGGCGCCAAGTTCGTTCAGCGGAAAAACGACCAAAAAACGGGTGGGCAATAGCCTTGGGGGGAGGGGCTGGCCAACTTCGTCCGCCGGACTCGGAATGGGGCGAGACTTTGCGAGTGGCCTCCGCATGCCAAAAATAGGCCGCGAGCACAGCCGCGCCCAAAAATAACACCCCGACGATCGTTGCGCCCAATCCACCCAGCAGAAAAATGGCCAAAAAACGGGTGGGTTATAGCCTTCGGGGGAGGGGCTGGCCAACTTCGTCCGCCGGACTCGGGATGGAGCGAGACTTTGCGAGCGGCTTTCGTGTGCCAAAAATAGGCCGCGGGCACAGCCGCGCCCAAAAATAACCACCCGAAGGCCGGGGCGCCAAGTTCGTCCAGCGGAAAAATGGCCAAAAAAGGGGTGGGCTATAGCCTTGGGGGGAGGGGCTGGCCAACTTCGTCCGCCGGACTCGGAATGGGGCGAGACTTTGCGAGCGGCCTCCGCGTGCGAAAAATAGGCTGCGGGCACAGCCGCTCCCAAAAAAAACCCCCCGAAGGTCATTGCGCCCAATCCCCCCAGCAGAAAAATGGCCAAAAAACGGGTGGGCTATAGCCTTGGGGGGAGGGGCTGGCGAACTTCGTCCGTCGGACTCAGAATGGGGCGAGACTTTGCGAGCGGCCTCCGCATGCTAAAAATATGCTGCGGGCGCAGCCGCGCCCAAAAATAACCGCCCGAAGGCCGGGGCGCCAAGTTCGTCCAGCGGAAAAATGGCCAAAAAAGGGGTGGGCTATAGCCTTGGGGGGAGGGGCTGGCCAACTTCGTCCGCCGGACTCGGAATGGGGCGAGACTTTGCGAGCGGCCTCCGCATGCCAAAAATAGGCCGCGAGCACAGCCGCGCCCAAAAATAGCACCCCGACGATCGTTGCGCCCAATCCACCCAGCAGAAAAATGGCCAAAAAACGGGTGGGTTATAGCCTTCGGGGGAGGGGCTGGCCAACTTCGTCCGCCGGACTCGGGATGGAGCGAGACTTTGCGAGCGGCTTTCGTGTGCCAAAAATAGGCCGCGGGCACAGCCGCGCCCAAAAATAACCACCCGAAGGCCGGGGCGCCAAGTTCGTCCAGCGGAAAAATGGCCAAAAAAGGGGTGGGCTATAGCCTTGGGGGGAGGGGCTGGCCAACTTCGTTCGCCGGACTCGGAATGGGGCGAGACTTTGCGAGCGGCCTCCGCGTGCGAAAAATAGGCTGCGGGCACAGCCGCTCCCAAAAAAAACCCCCCGAAGGTCATTGCGCCCAATCCCCCCAGCAGAAAAATGGCCAAAAAACGGGTGGGCTATAGCCTTGGGGGGAGGGGCTGGCGAACTTCGTCCGTCGGACTCAGAATGGGGCGAGACTTTGCGAGCGGCCTCCGCATGCTAAAAATATGCTGCGGGCGCAGCCGCGCCCAAAAATAACCGCCCGAAGGCCGGGGCGCCAAGTTCGTCCAGCGGAAAAATGGCCAAAAAAGGGGTGGGCTATAGCCTTGGGGGGAGGGGCTGGCCAACTTAGTCCGCCGGACTCGGAATGGGGCGAGACTTTGCGAGCGGCCTCCGCATGCCAAAAATAGGCCGCGGGCACAGCCGAGCCCAAAAATAACAACCCGACGGTCGTTTCGCCCAATCCTCCCAGCAGAAAAATGGCCAAAAAACGGTTGGGCTATAGCCTTGGGGGGAGGGGCTGGCCAACTTCGTCCGCCGGACTCGGAATGGAGCGAGACTTTGCGAGCGGCTTCCGCGTGCCAAAAATAGGCTATGGGCACAGCCGCGCCCAAAAATAACCACCCGAAGGCCGGGGCGCCAAGTTCGTCCAGCGTAAAAATGGCCAAAAAAGGGGTGGGCTATAGCCTTGGGGGCAGGGGCTGGCCGACTTCGTCCGCCGGACTCGGAATGGGGCAAAACTCTGTGAGCGGCCTCCGCGTGCCAAAAATAGGCCGCGGGCACAGCCGTACCCACAAATAACTGCCCGAAGGCCGGGGCGCCAAGTTCGTCCGGCGGAAAGATGGCCAAAAAACGGGTGGGCTATAGCCTTGGGGGAAGGGGCTGGCCAACTTCGTCCGCCGGACTCGGAATGGGGCGAGACTTTGCGAGTGGCCTCCGCGTGCCAAAAATAGGCCGCGGAACAGCCGCGTCCAAAAATAACCGCCCGAAGGCCGGGGAGCCAAGTTCGTCCAGCGGAAAATTGGGCAAAAAACGGGTGGACTATAGCCTTGGGGGGAGGGGCTGGCAACCTTCGTCCGCCAGACTCGGAATGGGGCGAGACTTTACGAGCGGCCTCCGCGTACCAAAATTAGGCCGCGGGCACAGCCGCGCCCAAAAATAACCACCCGAAGGCCGGGGCGCCAAGTTCGTCCAGCGGAAAAACGACCAAAAAACGGGTGGGCAATAGCCTTGGGGGGAGGGGCTGGCCAACTTCGTCCGCCGGACTCGGAATGGGGCGAGACTTTGCGAGTGGCTTCCACGTGCCAAAAATAGGACACGGACACAGCTGCGCCCAAAAAATAACAGCCCGAAGGTCAGCGCGCCCAAACCCCCCAGCGGAAAAATGGCCAAAAAACGGGTGGGCTATAGCCTTGGGGGGAGGGGCTGGCCAACTTCGTCCGCCGGACTCGGAATGGGGCGAGACTTTGCGAGCGGCCTCCGCGGGCACAGCCGCGCCCAAAAATAACCGCCCGCGGTCGGCGCGCCCAAACCCCCCAGCGGAAAAATGGCCAAAAAACGGGTGGGCTATAGCCTTGGGGGGATGGGCTGGCCAACTTCGTCCGCCGGACTCGGAATGGGGCGAGACTTTGCGAGCGGCCTCCGCATTCCAAAAATAGGCCGGGACACAACCGCGCCCAAAAATAATCCCCCGAAGGTCGTTGCGCCCAAACCCCCCAGCGGAAAAATGGCCATAAAACGGGTGGGCAATAGCCTTTGGGGGAGGGGCTGGCCAACTTCGTCCGCTGGACTCGGAATGGGGCGAGACTTTCCGAGCGGCCTCCGCGTGCCAAAAATAGGCCGCGGGCACAGCCGCGTCCAAAAATAACCGCCCGAAGGCCGGGGCGCCAAGTTCATCCAGCGGAAAAATGGCCAAAAATCGGGTGGGCTATAGCCTTGGGGGGATGGGCTGGCCAACTTCGTCCGCCGGACTCGGAATGGGGCGAGACTTTGCGAGCGGCCTCCGCGTTCCAAAAATAGGCCGCGGACACAGCTGCGCCCAAAAATAATCCCCCGAAGGTCGTTGCGCCCAAACCCCCCAGCGGAAAAATGGCCAAAAAACGGGGGGGCTATAGCCTTGGGGGGAGGGGCTGGCCAACTTCGTCCGCCGGACTCGAAATGCGGCGAGACTTTCTGAGCGGCCTCCGCGTGCCAAAAATAGGCCGCGGGCACAGCCGCGTCCAAAAATAACTGCCCGAAGGCCGGGGCGCCAAGTTCGTCCAGCGGAAAAATGGCCACAAAACGGATGGGCTATAGCCTTGGGGGGAGTGGCTGGCCAACTTCGTCCGCCGGACTCGGAATGGGGCGAGACTTTGCGAGCGGCCTCCGCGGGCACAGCCGCGCCCAAAAATAACCGCCCGAAAGCCGGGGCGCCAAGTTCGTCCAGCGGAAAAATGGCCAAAAAATGGGTGGGCTATAGCCTCAGGGGGAGGGGCTGGCCAACTTCGTCCGCCGGACTCGGAATGGGGCGAGACTTTGCGAGCGGCCTCCGCGTGCCAAAAATAGGTCGCGGGCACAGCCGCGCCCAAAAATAACAGCCCAAAGGCCGGGGTGCCAAGTTCGTCCAGCGGAGAAATGGCCAAAAAACTGGTGGGCTATAGCCTTGGGGGGAGAGGCTGGCCAACTTCGTCTGCCGGACTCGGAATGGGGTGAGACTTTGCGAGCGGGCTCCGCGTGCCAAAAATAGGCCGCGGGCACAGCCGCACCCAAAAATAACAGCCCGAAGGCCAGGGCGCCAAGTTCGTCCAGCGGAAAAATGACCAAAAAACGGGTGGGCTATAGCCTTGGGGGGAGGGGCTCGCCCACTTCGTCCGCCTGACTCGGAATGGGGCGAGACTTTGCGAGCGGTCTCCACGTGCAAAAAATAGGCCATGGGCTAAGCCACTCCCAAAAATAACAGCCCGAAGATCGGCGCGCCCAAACCCCCAGCGGAACAATGGCCAAAAAACGGGTGGGCTATAGCCTTGGGGGGAGGGGCTGGCCAACTTCGTCCGCCGGACTCGGAATGGGGCGAGACTTTGCGAGCGGCCTCCGCGTGCCAAAACTAGGCCGCGGGTATAGCCGCGCCCAAAAATAACCACCCGAAAGCCGGGGCACCAAGTTCGTCCAGCGGAAAAATGGCCAAAAAATGGGTGGGCTATAGCCTTGGGGGGAGGGGCTGGCCAACTTCGTCCGCCGGACTCGGAATGGGGCGAGATTTTGCGAGCGGCCTGCGCGTGCCAAAAATAGGCCACGGGCACAGCCGCGCCCAAAAAAAACTGCCTGAAGGTCGGCTCGCCCAAACCCCCCAGCGGAAAAATGGCGAAAAAACGGGTGGGCTATAGCCTTGGGGAGAGGCTGGCCAACGTCCGTCCGCTGGACTCGGAATGGGGCGAGATTTTGCGGCGGCCTGCGCGTGCCAAAAATAGGCCACGGGCACAGCCGCACCCAAAAACACTGCCTGAAGGTCGGCTCGCCCAAACCCCCCAATGGAAAAATGGCGAAAAAAGCGGGTGGGCTATTGCCTTGGGGGGAGGGGCTGGCCAACTTTGTCCGCCGGACTCGGAATGGGGCGAAACTTTGCGAGTGGCCTCCGCGTGCCAAAACTAGGCCGCGGGCATAGCCGCGCCCAAAAATAACCGCCCGAAAGCCGGGGCACCAAGTTCGTCCAGCGGAAAAATGGCCAAAAAACGGGTGGGCTATAGCCTTGGGGGGAGGGGCTGGCCAACTTCGTCCGCCGGACTCGGAATGGGGCGAGTCTTTGCGAGCGGCCTCCGCGTGCCAAAAATAGGCCGCGGGCACAGCTGCGCCCAAAAATAACCGCCCGAAGGTTGGGGCGCAAAGTTCGTCCAGCGGAAACATGGCCAAAAAACTGGTGGGCTATAGCCTTGGGGGGAGAGGCTGGCCAACTTCGTCTGCCGGACTCGGAATGAGGCGAGACTTCGCGAGCGGGCTCCGCGTGCCAAAAATAGGCCGCGGGCACAGCCGCGCCCAAAAATAACAGCCCAAAGGCCAGGGCGCCAAGTTCGTCCAGCGGAAAAATGGCCAAAAAACGGGTGGGCTATAGCCTTGGGGGGAGGGGCTCGCCCACTTCGTCCGCCTTACTCGGAATGGGGCGAGACTTTGCGAGCGGCCTCCGCGTACCAAAAATAGGCCCCGGGCATAGCCGCGCCCAAAAATAACCACCCGAAGGCTGGGGTGCCAAGTTCGTCAAGCGGAAAAATGGCCAAAAAACTGGTGGGCTATAGCCTTGGGGGGAGGGGCTGGCCAACTTCGTCCGCCGGACTCGGAATGGGGCGAGTCTTTGCGAGCGGCCTCCGTGTGCCAAAAATAGGCCGCGGGCACAGCTGCGCCCAAAAATAACCGCCCGAAGGTTGGGGCGCAAAGTTCGTCCAGCGGAAAAATGGCCAAAAAACTGGTGGGCTATAGCCTTGGGGGGAGGGGCTGGCCAACTTCGTCTGCCGGACTCGGAATGGGGCAAGACTTCGGGAGCGGGCTCCGCGTGCCAAAAATAGGCCGCGGGCACAGCCGCGCCCAAAAATAACTGCCCGAAGGCCAGGGCGCCAAGTTCGTCCAGCGGAAAAATGGCCAAAAAACGGGTGGGCTATAGCCTTGGGGGGAGGGGCTCGCCCACTTCGTCCGCCTTACTCGGATTGGGGCGAGACTTTGCGAGCGGCCTCCGCGTGCCAAAAATAGGCCATGGGCTAAGCTGCTCCCAAAAAAAACCGCCCGAAGATCGGCGCGCCCAAACCCCCAGCGGAAAAATGGCCAAAAAACGGGTGGGTTATAGCCTTGGGGGTCGGGGCTGGCCAACTTCGTCCGCCGGACTCAGAATGGGGCGAGATTTTGCGAGCGGCCTGCGCGTGCCAAAAATAGGCCACGGGAACAGCCGCGCCCAAAAAAAACTACCTGAAGGTCGGCTCGCCCAAACCCCCCAGCGGAAAAATGGCGAAAAAACGGGTGGGCTATTTCCTTGGGGGGGGGCTGGCCAACTTTGTCCGCCGGACTCGGAATGGGGCGAAACTTTGCGAGCGGCCTCCGCGTGCCAAAACTAGGCTGCGGGCATAGCCGCGCCCAAAAATAACCGCCCGAAAGCCGTGGTACCAAGTTCGTCCAGCGGAAAAATGGCGAAAAAACGGGTGGGCTATAGCCTTGGGGGGAGGGGCTGGCCAACTTTGTCCGCTGGACTCGGAATGGGGCGAGATTTTGCGAGCGGCCTGCGCGTGCCAAAAATCGGCCACGGGCACAGCCGCACCCAAAAATAACTGCCCGAAGGTCGGCTCGCCCAAACCCCCCAGCGGAAAAATGGCGAAAAAACGGGTGGGCTATAGCCTTGGGGGGAGGGGCTGGCCAACTTTGTCCGCCGGACTCGGAATGGGGCGAGACTTTGCGAGCGGCCTACGCGTGCCAAAAATTAGGCCCCGGGAATAGCGCGCCCAAAAATAACCACCCGAAGGCTGGGGTGCCAAGTTCGTCAAGCGGAAAAATGGCCAAAAAACTGGTGGGCTATAGCCTTGGGGGGAGGGGCTGGCCAACTTCGTCCGCCGGACTCGGAATGGGGCGAGTCTTTGCGAGCGGCCTCCGCGTGCCAAAAATAGGCCGCGGGCACAGCCGCGTCCAAAAATAACCGCCCGAAGCTTGGGGCGCAAAGTTCGTCCAGCGGAAAAATGGCCAAAAAACTGGTGGGCTATAGCCTTGGGGGGAGGGGCTGGCCAACTTCGTCTGCCGGACTCGGAATGGGGTGAGACTTTGCGAGCGGGCTCCGCGTGCCAAAAATAGGCCGCGGGCACAGCCGCGTCCAAAAATAACAGCCCGAAGGCCAGGGCGCCAAGTTCGTCCAGCGGAAAAATGGCCAAAAAACGGGTGGGCTATAGCCTTGGGGGGAGGGGCTCGCCCACTTTGTCCGCCTTACTCGGAATGGGGCGAGACTTTGCGAGCGGCCTCCGCGTGCCAAAAATAGGCCATGGGCTAAGCCGCTCCCAAAAATAACCACCCGAAGATCGGCGCGCCCAAACCCCCAGCGGAAAAATGGCCAAAAAACGGGTGGGCTATAGCCTTGGGGGGAGGGGCTGGCCAACTTCGTCCGCCGGACTCGGAATGGGGTGAGATTTTGCGAGCGGCCTGCATGTGCCAAAAATCGGCCCCGGGCACAACCGCGCCCAAAAAAAACTGCCCGAAAGTCGGCGCGCCCGAAGCCCCCAGCGGAAAAATGGCCAAAAAACGGGTGGGATATAGCCTTGGGGGGAGGGGCTGGCCAACTTCGTCCGCTGGTCTCGGAATGGGGCGAGACATTGCGAGCGGCCTCCACGTGCCAAAAATAGGCCGCGTGCACAGCTGCACCCAAAAATAACCACCCGAAGGTCGGGGCACCCAAATCCCCCAGCGGAAAAATGGCCAAAAAACGGGTGGGCTATAGCCTTGGGGGGAAGGGCTGGCCAACTTCGTCCGCCGGACTCGGAATGGGGCGGGACTTTGCGAACGGCCTCCGCGTGCCAAAAAACGGCCTCCACGGGCACAGCCGCGCCCAATAATAACCACCCGAAGGACGGGACGCCAAGTTCGTCCAGCGGAAAAATGGCCAAAAAACGGGTGGCCTATAGCCTTGGGGGGAGGGGCTGGCCCACTTCGTCCGCCGGATTCGGAATGGGGCGCGACTTTGCGAGCGGCCTCCGCGTGCCAAAAATAGGCCGCTGGCACAGCCGCGCTCAAAAATAACCGCCCGAAAGCCGGGGCACCTAGTTCGACCAGCAGAAAAATGGCCAAAAAATGGGTGGGCTATAGCCTTGGGGGGAGGGGCTGGCCCACTTCGTCCGCCGGACTCGGAATGGGGCGAGACTTTGCGAGCGGCCTCCGCGTGCCAAAAATAGGCCGCGGGCGCAGCCGCGCCCAAAAATAACCGCCCGAAGGTTGGGGCGCAAAGTTCGTCCAGCGGAAAAATGGCCAAAAAACTGGTGGGCTATAGCCTTGGGGGGAGGGGCTGGCCAACTTCGTCTGCCGGACTCGGAATGGGGCGAGACTTTGTGAGCGGGCTCCGCGTGCCAAAAATAGGCCGCGGGCACAGCCGCGTCCAAAAATAACAGCCCGAAGGCCAGGGCGCCAAGTTCGCCCAGCGGAAAAATGGCCAAAAAACGGGTGGGCTATAGCCTTGGGGGGAGGGGCTCGCCCACTTCGTCCGCCTTACTCGGAATGGGGCGAGACTTTGCGAGCGGCCTCCGCGTGCCAAAAATAGGACATGGGCTAAGCCGCTCCCAAAAATAACAGCCCGAACATCGGCGCGCCCAAACCCCCAGCGGAAAAATGGCCAAAAAACGGGTGGGCTATAGCCTTGGGGGGAGGGGCTGGCCAACTTCGTCCGCCGGACTCGGAATGGGGTGAGATTTTGCGAGCGGCCTGCGCGTGCCAAAAATCGGCCCCGGGCACAACCGCGCCCAAAAAAAACTGCCCGAAAGTCGGCGCGCCCAAAGCCCCCAGCGGAAAAATGGCCAAAAAACGGGTGGGATATAGCCTTGGGGGGAGGGGCTGGCCAACTTCGTCCGCTGGTCTCGGAATGGGCCGAGACATTGCGAGCGGCCTCCGCGTGCCAAAAATAGGCCGCGTGCACAGCTGCGCCCAAAAATAACCACCCGAAGGTCGGGGCACCAAAATCCCCCAGCGGAAAAATGGCCAAAAAACGGGTGGGCTATAGCCTTGGGGGGAAGGGCTGGCCAACTTCGTCCGCCGGACTCGGAATGGGGCGGGACTTTGCGAACGGCCTCCGCGTGCCAAAAAACGGCCTCCACGGGCACAGCCCCGCCCAATAATAACCACCCGAAGGACGGGACGCCAAGTTCGTCCAGCGGAAAAATGGCCAAAAAACGGGTGGCCTATAGCCTTGGGGGGAGGGGCTGGCCCACTTCGTCCGCCGGATTCGGAATGGGGTGCCACTTTGCGAGCGGCCTCCGCGTGCCAAAAATAGGCCGCTGGCACAGCCGCGCTCAAAAATAACCGCCCGAAAGCCGGGGCACCTAGTTCGACCAGCAGAAAAATGGCCAAAAAATGGGTGGGCTATAGCCTTGGGGGGAGGGGCTGGCCCACTTCGTCCGCCGGACTCGGAATGGGGCGAGACTTTGCGAGCGGCATCCGCGTGCCAAAAATAGGCGCGGGCACAGCCGCGCCTTAAAAATAACCGCCGAAGGCCGGGCGCAAAGTTCGTCCCAGCGGAAAAATGGCCAAAAACGGGAGGGCTATAGCCTCGGGGCTGGCCAACCGTCCGCGGACTCGGAATGGGGCGCGACTTTGCGAAAGCGGCATCCAGCGTGCCAAAAATAAGCGCGGGCACAGCCGCGCCCAAAAAATAACCGCCCGAAGGCCGGGCGCAAAGTTCGTCCCAGCGGAAAAATGGCCAAAAACGGGAGGGCTATACCCTCGGGGAGGGCTGGCCAACCGTCCGCCGGACTCGGAATGGGGCGAGACTTTGTGGCGGCCTCCGCGTGCCAAAAAAGCCCCAGGCTCAGCAGCGCCCAAAAATAACCACTTTCGAATCCCGGGCGCCAAGTTCGTCCGCCGAAAAAATGGCTAAAAACGGGTAGGCTCTGAGCCTTGGTGGGAGGGCTGGCCCACTTCGTCCGCCTCGGACTCGGAATGGGGCGAGACTTTGCGAGCAGCCTCCGTGTGCCAAAAATAGTCGGCGGGCACAGCCGCGCCCAAAAATAACCGCCCAAGGTCGGCGCGCCAAACACCCCAGCGGAAAATGGCCAAAAACGGGTGGGCTATAGCCTCGGGAGGGGCTGGCCAACTCGTCCGCCGGACTCGGAATGGGGCGAGACTTTGCGGCGGCCTCCGCGTGCCAAAAATAGGCCACGCGGCACAGCCGCGCTTAAAAATAACCGCCCGAAGGCCGGGGCGCAAAGTTCGTCCAGCGGAAAAATGGCCAAAAAACGGGAGGGCTATAGCCTCGGGGGGGGGGGGCTGGCCAACTTCGTCCGCCGGACTCGGAATGGGGCGCGACTTTGCGAGCGGCCTCCGCGTGCCAAAAATAGGCGCGGGCAAAGCCGCGCCCAAAAATAACCGCCCGAAGGCCGGGGCGCAAAGTTCGTCCAGCGGAAAAATGGCCAAAAAACGGGAGGGCTATACCCTCGGGGGGAGGGGCTGGCCAACTTCGTCCGCCGGACTCGGAATGGGGCGAGACTTTGCGAGCGGCCTCCGCGTGCCAAAAATAAGCCCCAGGCTCAGCAGCGCCCAAAAATAACCACTCGAATGCCGGGGCGCCAAGTTCGTCCGCCGAAAAAATGGCTAAAAAACGGGTAGGCTACAGCCTTGGTGGGAGGGGCTGGCCCACTTCGTCCGCCGGACTCGGAATGGGGCGAGACTTTGCGAGCAGCCTCCGTGTGCGAAAAATAGTCGGCGGGCACAGCCGCGCCCAAAAATAACCGCCCGAAGGTCGGCGCGCCCAAACACCCCAGCGGAAAAATGGCCAAAAAACGGGTGGGCTATAGCCTCGGGGGGAGGGGCTGGCCAACTTCGTCCGCCGGACTCGGAATGGGGCGAGACTTTGCGAGCGGCCTCCGCGTGCCAAAAATAGGCCACGGGCAAAGCCGTGCCCAAAAATAACCGCCCGAAGGCGGGGGCGCCAAGTTCGTCCAGCGGAAAAAGGCCACAAAAACGGGTGGGCTTTAGCCTTGGGGGGAGGGGCTGGCCGACTTCGTCCGCCGGACTCCGAATGGGACGAGACTTTGCGAGCGGCCTCCGCGTGCCAAAAATAGGCCGCGGGCACAGCCACGCCCAAAATATAACTGCCCGAACACCGGGGCGCCAAGTTCGTCCAGCGCAAAAATGGCCAAAAAACGGGTGGGCTATAGCCTTGGGGGGAGGGGCGGGCCCACTTCGTCCGCCGGATTCGGAATGGGACGCGACTTTGCGAGCGGCCTCCGCGTGCCAAAAATAGGCCGCGGGCACAGCCGTGCCCAAAAATAACCGCCCGAAAGCCGGGGCACCTAGTTCGTCCAGCAGAAAAATGGCCAAAAAATGGGTGGGCTATAGCCTTGGGGTGAGGGGCTGGCCAACTTCGTCCGCCGGACTCGGAATGGGACGAGACTTTGCGAACGGCCTCCGCGTGCCAAAAATAGGCCGCGGGCACAGCCGCGCCCAAAAATAACCGCCCGAAGGCCGGGGCGCAAAGTTCGTCCAGCGGAAAAATGGCCAAAAAACGGGAGGGCTATAGCCTCGGGGGGAGGGGCTGGCCAACTTCGTCCGCCGGACTCGGAATGGGGCGCGACTTTGCGAGCGGCCTCCGCGTGCCAAAAATAGGCGCGGGCACAGCCGCGCCCAAAAATAACCGCCGGAAGGCCGGGGCGCAAAGTTCGTCCAGCGGAAAAATGGCCAAAAAACGGGAGGGCTATAGCCTCGGGGGGAGGGGCTGGCCAACTTCGTCCGCCGGACTCGGAATGGGGCGACACTTTGCGAGCGGCCTCCGCGTGCCAAAAATAGGCCGCGGGCACAGCCGCGCCCAAAAATAACCGCCCGAAGGCCGGGGCGCCAAGTTCGTCCAGCGGAAAAATGGCCAAAAAACGGGTGGGCAATAGCCTTGGGGGGAGGGGCTGCCCAACTTCGTCCGCCGGACTCGGAATGGGACGACACTTTGCGAGCAGCCTCCGCGTGCCAAAAATAGGCCGCGGGCACAGCTGTGCCCAAAAATAACCGCCCGAAGGCCGGGGCACCAAGTTCGTCCTGCGGAAAAATTGCCAAAAAACGGGTGGGCTATAGCCTTGGGGGGAGGGTCTGCCCAACTTCGTCCGCCGGACTCGGAATGGGGCGAGACTTTGTGAGCGGCTTCTGCATGCCAAAAATAGGCCGCAGGCACAGCCGCATCCAAAAATAACCCCTCGAAGGCCGGGGCGCCAAGTTCGTCCACCGGAAAAATTGCCAAAAAATGGGTGGGCTATATCCTTGGGGGGAGGGGCTGGCCAACTTCGTCCGCCGGACTCGGAATGGGGCGAGACTTTGCGAACGGCCTCCGTTTGACAAAAATAGGCCGCGGGCGCAGCCGCGCCCAAAAATAACCGCCCGAAGGCCGGGGCGCAAAGTTCGTCCATCGGAAAAATGGCCAAAAGCGGAGGCTATAGCCTCGGGAGGGGCTGGCCAACTTCGTCCGCCGGACTCGGAATGGGGCGCGACTTTGCGAGCGGCCTCCGCGTGCCAAAAATAGGCGCGGGCACAGCCGCGACCAAAAATAACCGCCCGAAGGCCGGGGCGCCAAGTTCGTCCAACGGAAAAAGGCCTAAAAAACGGGTGGGCTATAGCCTTGGGGGGTGGGGCTGGCCCACTTCGTCCGCCAGACTCGGAATGGCGCGACACTTTGCGAGGGGCCTCCGTTTCCTAAAAATAGGCCGCGGGCACAGCCATTCAAAAATAACCGCCCGAAGGCCGGGGCGCCAAGTTCGTCCAGCGGAAAAAGGCTACAAAAACGGGTGGGCTACAGCGTGGGGGGGTGGGGCTGGCCAACTTCGTCCGCCGGGCTCGGAATGGCGTGAAACTTTGCGAGGGGCTTCCGTGTGCCAAAAATAGGCCGCGGGCACAGCCGCGCCAAAATAACTTTCCTTGAAGGCCGGGCGCCAAGTTCGTCCAGGGAAAAAGGCCACAAAACGTGGTGGGCTATTGCCTGGGGTGGTGGGTCTGGCCTACTTCGTCCGCCCGGCACAGCCAGCTTAAAAATAACCGCCCGAAGGCCGGGCGCCAAGTTCGTCCAGCGGAAAACGCCTCAAAAGCGGGTGGGCTATAGCCTTGGGGGGTGGGGCTGGCCAACTTCGTCCGCCGGTCTCGGAATGGAGCGAGACTTTACGAGGGGCCTCCGTGTGCCAAAAATAAGCCACGGGCACAGCCGCGCCCAAAAATAACCGCCCGAAGGCAGGGGAGCCAAGTTCGTCCAGCGGAAAAAGGCCACAAAAACGGGTGGGCTATAGCCTTGGGGGGTGGGGCTGTCCCACTTCGTCCGCCGGACTCGGAATGGCGCGAGATTTTACGAGGGGCCTCCGTGTGCCAAAAATAAGCCACGGGCACAGCCGCGCCCAAAAATAACCGCCCGAAGGCCGGAGCGCCAAGTTCGTCCAGCGGAAAAAGGCCACAAAAACGGGTGGGCTATAGCCTTGGGGGGTGGGGCTGTCCCACTTCGTCCGCCGGACTCGGAATGGCGCAAGACTTTACGAGGGGCCTCCGTCTGCAAAAAATATGCCACGGGCACAGCCGCGCCCAAAAATAACCGACCGAAGGCCAGGGCGCGAAGTTCGTCCAGGGGAAAAAGGCCACAAAAACGGGTGGGCTATAGCCTTGGGGGGTGGGGCTGTCCAACTTCGTCCGCCGGACTCGGAATGGAGCGAAACTTTGCGAGCGGCCTCCGCGTGCTAAAAATAGGCCACGGGCACAGCCGCGCCCGAAAATAACCGCCCGAAGGCCGGGGCGCCAAGTTCGTCCAGCGGAAAAAGACCACAAAAACGGGTGGGCTATAACCTTGGGGGGTGGGGCTGGCCCACTTCGTCCGCCGGACTCGGAATGGCGCGAGACTTTGCGAGCGGCCTCCGCGTGCTAAAAATAGGCCACGGGCACAGCCGCGCCCAAAAATAACCGCCCGAAGGCCGGGGCGCCAAGTTCGTCAAGCGGAAAAAGGCCAGAAAAACGGGTGGGCTATAGCCTTGGGGGGTGGGGCTGGCCCACTTCGTCCGCCAGACTCGAAATGGCGCGACACTTTGCGAGGGGCCTCCGTTTCCTAAAAATAGGCCGCGGGCACAGCCGCGCTCAAAAATAACCGCCCGAAGGCCGGGGCGCCAAGTTCGTCCAGCGGAAAAAGGCTACAAAAACGGGTGGGCTACAGCGTTGGGGGGTGGGGCTGGCCAACTTCGTCCGCCAGGCTCGGAATGGCGCGAAACTTTGCGAGGGGCTTCCGTGTGCCAAAAATAGGCCGCGGGCACAGCCGCGCCCAAAAATAACCGCCCGAAGGCCGGGGCGCCAAGTTCGTCCAGGGGAAAAAGGCCAGAAAAACGGGTGGGCTATAGCCTTGGGTGGTGGGTCTGGCCGACTTCGTCCGCCGGCACTCGGAATGGCGCGACACTTTGCTAGGGGCCTCCGTTTCCTAAAAATAGGCCGCGGGCACAGCCGCGCTCAAAAATAACCGCCCGAAGGCCGGGGCGCCAAGTTCGTCCAGCGGAAAAAGGCTACAAAAACGGGTGGGCGATGGCGTTGGGGGTGGGGCTGGCCAACCAAGTCCGCCGGAGCTCGGAATGGCGCGAAACTTTGCGAGGGGCTTCCGTGTGCCAAAAATAGGCCTTGGGCACAGCCACGCGCCAAAAATAACCGCCCGAAGGCCGGGCGCCAAGTTCGTCCAGGGGAAAAAAGGCCACAAAACGGGTGGGCTAAAGCCTTGGGTGGTGGGTCTGGCCGACTTGGTCCGCCCGGCACAGCTGGCGGCAAAAATAACCGCCCGAAGGCCGGGGCGCCAAGTTCGTCCAGCGGAAAAACGCCTCAAAAACGGGTGGGCAGCCTTGGTGGGTGGGGCTGGACAACTTCGTCCGCCGGACTCGGAATGGCGCGAGACTTTGCGAGGGGCTTCCGTGTGCCAAAAATAGGCCGCGGGCACAGCCGCGCCCAAAAATAACCGCCCGAAGGCCGGGGCGCCAAGTTCGTCCAGGGGAAAAAGGCCAGAAAAACGGGTGGGCTATAGCCTTGGGTGGTGGGTCTGGCCGACTTCGTCCGCCGGCACTCGGAATGGCGCGACACTTTGCTAGGGGCCTCCGTTTCCTAAAAATAGGCCGCGGGCACAGCCGCGCTCAAAAATAACCGCCCGAAGGCCGGGGCGCCAAGTTCGTCCAGCGGAAAAAGGCTACAAAAACGGGTGGGCTACAGCGTTGGGGGGTGGGGCTGGCCAACTTCGTCCGCCGGGCTCGGAATGGCGCGAAACTTTGCGAGGGGCTTCCGTGTGCCAAAAATAGGCAGAGAGCACAGCACGCCAAAAATAACCGCCCGAAGGCCGGGGCGCCACGTTCGCCCAGGGGAAAAAGGCCACCACCACGGGTGGGCTATACCCTTGGGTGGTGGGTCTGGCCGACTTCGTCTCCGCCCGGCCGCCAGCAAAAAATAACCTTGCCCGAAGGCCGGGCGCCAAGTTCGTCCAGCGGAAAACGCCTCAAAAGCGGGTGGGCAGCCTTGGTGGGTGGGGCTGGACAACCGTCCGCCCGGACTCGGAATGGCGCGAGACTTTACGAGGGCCTCCGTGTGCCAAAAATAAGCCCACGGGCACAGCCGCGCCCAAAATAACCGCCCGAAGGCCGGGCGCCAAGTTCGTCCAGCGGAAAAGGCCACAAAACGGGTGGGCTATAGCCTTGGGGGTGGGGCTGTCCCACCGTCCGCCTCGGACTCGGAATGGTGCAAGACTTTACGAGGGCCTCCGTCTTCAAAAAAATATGCCACAGGCACAGCCGCGCCTAAACAACCGACCGAAGGCCGGCGCGCGAAGTCGTCCCAGGAAAAAGGCCACAAAAGCGGGTGGGCTATAGCCTTGAAGTGGGGCTGGCCAACTCGTCCGCGGACTCGGAATGGGGCGAGACTTTGTGAGCGGCCACAGCGTGCTAAAAATAGGCCACGGGCACAGCCGCGCCCAAAAATAACAGCCCGAAGGCCGGGGCGCCAAGTTCGTCAATCGGACAAAGGCCAGGAAAAAGCGGGTGGGCTATAGCCTTGGGGGTGGGGCTGGCCCGCCGTCCATGACTCGAAATGGCGCGACACTTTCTGCGAGGGGCCTCCGTTTCCTAAAAATAGGCGCGGGCACAGCCGCGCTCAAAAATAACCGCCAAAGGCAGGCGCCAAGTTTGTCCAGCGGAAAAAGGCTACAAAAAGCGGGTGGGCTACGAGCGTTGGGGGTGGGGCTGGCCAACTTCAAATCCGCCGGAGCTCGGAATGGCGCGAAACTTTGCGAGGGCTTCCGTGTGCCAAAATAGGCCTTGGGCACAGCCGCGCCAAAAATAACTTCCTTGAGGCCGGGCGCCAAGTTCGTCCAGGGGAAAAAGGCCACAAAAACGGGTGGGCTATAGCCTTGGGTGGTGGGTCTGTCCCACTTCGTCCGCCCGGCAGCAGCGCTTAAAAATAACCGCCCGAAGGCCGGGGCGCCAAGTTCGTCCAGCGGAAAAACGCCTCAAAAACGGGTGGGCAGCCTTGGTGGGTGGGGCTGGACAACTTCGTCCGCCGGACTCGGAATGGCGCGAGACTTTACGAGGGGCCTCCGTGTGCCAAAAATAAGCCACGGGCACAGCCGCGCCCAAAAATAACCGCCCGAAGGCCGGGGCGCCAAGTTCGTCCAGCGGAAAAAGGCCACAAAAACGGGTGGGCTATAGCCTTGGGGGGTGGGGCTGTCCCACTTCGTCCGCCGGACTCGGAATGGTGCAAGACTTTACGAGGGGCCTCCGTCTTCAAAAAATATGCCACGGGCACAGCCGCGCCCAAAAATAACCGACCGAAGGCCGGGGCGCGAAGTTCGTCCAGGGGAAAAAGGCCACAAAAACGGGTGGGCTATAGCCTTGGGGGGTGGGGCTGGCCAACTTCGTCCGCCGGACTCAGAATGGGGCGAGACTTTGCGAGCGGCCTCCGCGTGCTAAAAATAGGCCACGGGCACAGCCGCGCCTGAATATAATCGCCCGAAGCCCGGGGCGCCAAGTTCGTCCAGCGGAAAAAGACCACAAAAACGGGTGGGCTATAACCTTGGGGGGTGGGGCTGGCCCACTTCGTCCGCCGGACTCGGAATGGCGCGAGACTTTGCGAGGGGCCTCCGTTTCCCAAAAATAGGCCGCGGGCACAGCCGCGCCCAAAAATAACTGCCCGAAGGCCGGGGCGCCAAGTTCGTCCAGCGGAAAAAGACCACAAAAACGGGTGGGCTATAACCTTGGGGGGTGGGGCTGGCCCACTTCGTCCGCCGGACTCGGAATGGCGCGAGACTTTGCGAGGGGCCTCCATGTACCAAAAATAGGCCACGGGCACAGCCGCGCCCAAAAATAACCGCCCGAAGGCCGGGGCGCCAAGTTCGTCAAGCGGAAAAAGGCCAGAAAAACGGGTGGGCTATAGCCTTGGGGGGTGGGGCTGGCCCACTTCGTCCGCCAGACTCGGAATGGCGCGACACTTTGCGAGGGGCCTCCGTTTCCTAAAAATAGGCCGCGGGCACAGCCGCGCTCAAAAATAACCGCCCGAAGGCCGGGGCGCCAAGTTCGTCCAGCGGAAAAAGGCTACAAAAACGGGTGGGCTACAGCGTTGGGGGGTGGGGCTGGCCAACTTCGTCCGCCGGGCTCGGAATGGCGCGAAACTTTGCGAGGGGCTTCCGTGTGCCAAAAATAGGCCGCGGGCACAGCCGCGCCCAAAAATAACCGCCCGAAGGCCGGGGCGCCAAGTTCGTCCAGGGGAAAAAGGCCACAAAAACGGGTGGGCTATAGCCTTGGGTGGTGGGTCTGGCCGACTTCGTCCGCCGGCACAGCCGCGCTTAAAAATAACCGCCCGAAGGCCGGGGCGCCAAGTTCGTCCAGCGGAAAAACGCCTCAAAAACGGGTGGGCAGCCTTGGTGGGTGGGGCTGGACAACTTCGTCCGCCGGACTCGGAATGGCGCGAGACTTTACGAGGGGCCTCCGTGTGCCAAAAATAAGCCACGGGCACAGCCGCGCCCAAAATAACCGCCCGAAGGCCGGGGCGCCAAGTTCGTCCAGCGGAAAAAGGCCACAAAAACGGGTGGGCTATAGCCTTGGGGGGTGGGGCTGGCCCACTTCATCCGCCGGACTCGGAATGGCGCAAGAATTTACGAGGGGCCTCCGTGTGCCAAAAATAGGCCGCGGGCACAGCCGCGCCCAAAAATAACTGCCCGAAGGCCGGGGCGCCAAGTTCGTCCAGCGGAAAAAGGCTACAAAAACGGGTGGGTTATAGCCTTGGGGGGTGGGGCTGGCCAACTTCGTCCGCCGGACTTGGAATGGCGCGAGACTTCGCGAGGGGCCTCCGTGTGCCAAAAATAGGCAGCGGGCATAGCCGCACCCAAAAATAACCAGCCGAAGGCCGGGGCGCCAAGTTCGTCCAGCGGAAAAAGGCCACAAAAACGGGTGGGCTATAGCCTTGGGGGGTGGGGCTGTCCCACTTCGTCCGCCGGACTCGGAATGGCGCAAGACTTTGCGAGGGGCCTCCGTCTGCCAAAAATATGCCACGGGCACAGCCGCGCCCAAAAATAACCGCCCGAAGGCCGGGGCGCGAAGTTCGTCCAGGGGAAAAAGGCCACAAAAACGGGTGGGCTATAGCCTTGGGGGGTGGGGCTGGCCAACTTCGTCCGCCGGACTCGGAATTGGGCGAGACTTTACGAGGGGCCTCCGTTTGCCAAAAATGGGCCGGGGGCACAGTCGCGCCCAAAAATAACCGCCCGAAGGCCGGGGTGCGAAGTTCGTCTAGCGGAAAAATGGCCAAAAAACAGGTGGGCTATAGCCTTGGGGGGAGGGGCTGGCCAACTTCGTCCGCCGGACTCGGAATGGGGCGAGACTTTGCGAGCGGCCTCCGCGTGCCAAAAATAGGCCGCGGGCACAGCCGCGCCAAAAAATAACCGCCTGAAGGCCGGGGCGCCATGTTCGTCCAGCGGAAAAATGGCCAAAAAATGGGTGGGCTATAGCCTTGGGGGGAGGGGCTGGCCAACTTTGTCCGCCGGACTCGGAATGGGGCGAGACGTTGCGAACGGCCTCCGTGTGCCAAAACTAGGCTGCGGGTACAGCCGCGCCCGAAAATAACCCCCCGATGTTCGGCGCGCCCAAACCCCCCAGCGGAAAAATGGCCAAAAAACGGGTGGGCGACAGCCTTGGGGGGAGGGGCTGGCCGACTTCGTCCGCCGGACTCGGAATGGGGCGAGACTTTGCGAGCGGCCTCCGTATGCCAAAAATAGGCCGCGGGTACAGCCGCGCCCAAATATAACCGCCCGAAGGCCGGGGCGCCAAGTTCGTCCAGCGGAAAAATGGCCAAAAAACGGGTGGGCTATAGCCTTGGGGGGAGGGGCTGGCCAACTTCGTCCGCCGGATTCGGAATGGGGCGAGACTTTGCGAGCGGCCTCCGCGTGCCAAAAATAGGCCGCGGGCACAGCCACGCCGAAAAATAACCGCCCGAAGGCCGGGGCGCCAAGTTCGTCCCGCGGAAAAATGGCCAAAAAACGGGTGGGCTATAGCCTTGGGGGGAGGGGCTGGCCGACTTTGTCCGCCGGACTCGGAATGGGGCGAGTCTTTGCGTGCTTCTTGGCGTGACAAATATAGGACGCGGGTACAGCCGCGCCCAAATATAACCTTGAAGGCCGGGCGCCAAGTTCGTCCAGCGGAAAAATGGCCAAAAACGGGTGGGCTATAGCCTTGGGGGAGGGCTGGCCAACTTTGTCCGCGGACTCGAAATGGGGAGACTTTGAGCAGCCTCCGCGTGCAAAAATAGGCCATGGTCACAGCCGCGCCCAAAAATAACACCCCGAAGGTCGACGCGCCCAAACCCCCCAGCGGAAAAATGGCCAAAAAAAGGGTGGGCTTTAGCCTTGTGGGGAGGGCTGGCCAACCGTCGTCCGGAGTCGGAATGGGGCGAGACTTTGCAAGCGGCGTCCGCGTGCCAAAAATAGGCCGCGGGCACAGCCGCTCCGAAAAATAACCCCCCGAAGGTCGGCGCGCCGAAACCCCCCCGCGGGAAAATGGCCCAAAAACGGGTGGGCTGTATCCTTGGGGGGAGGGGATGGCCTACGACGTCCGCCGGACTCGGATTGGGACGAGACTTAGCAAGCGGCCTCCGCGTGCCAAAAATAGGCCGTGGGCACAGCCGCTCCGAAAAATAACCCCCCGAAGGTCGGCGCGCCTAAACCCCCCAGCGGAAAAATGGCCAAAAAACGGGTGGGCTATAGCCTTGGGGGGATGTGCAGGCCAACAACGTACGCCGGACACGGAAAGGAGCGAGACTTTGCGAGCGGCCTCCGCGTGCCAAAAATAGGCCGCGGGCACAGCCGCTTCGAAAAATAACCCCCCGAAGGTCGGCGCGCCCAAACCCCCCAGCGGAAAAATGGCCAAAAAACGGGTGGGCTATAGCCTTGGGGGGAGGGGCTGGCCAACTTCAATTGCCGGACCCGGAATGGGGCGAGACTTTGCGAGCGGCCTCCGCGTGCCAAAAATAGGCCGCGGGCACAGCCGCGCCCAAAAATAACCGCCCGAAGGCCGGGGCGCCAACCCCGCCCAGCGGAAAAATGGCCAAAAAACGGGTGGGCTATAGCCTTGGGGGGAGGGGCTGGCCCACTTCGTCCGCCGGACCCGGAATGAGGCGAGACTTTGCGAGCAGCCTCCGCGTGCGAAAAATAGGCCGCGGACACCTCCGCGCCGAAAAATAACCGCCCGAAGGCCGGGGCACCAAGTTCGTCCAGTGGAAAAATGGCCAAAAAACGGGTGGGCTATAGCCTTGGGGGGAGGGGCTGGCCAACTTCGTCCGCCGGACTCGGAGTGGGGCGAGACTTTGCAAGCGGCCTCCGCATACCAAAAATAGGCCGCGGGCACAGCCGCTCCAAAAAATAAGCCCCCAAAGGTCAGCGCCTAAACCCCCCAGCGGAAAAATGGCCAAAAAACGGGTGGGCTATAGCCTTGGGGGGAGGGGCTAGCCAACTTCGTCCGCCGGACTGGGAATGGGACAAGACTTTGCAAGCGGCCTCCGCGTGTCAAAAATAGGCCGCGGGCACAGCCGCTCCGAAAAATAAGCCACCGAAGGTCGGCGCGCCCAAACCCCCCAGCGGAAAAATGGCCAAAAAACGGGTGGGCTATAGCCTTGGGGGGAGGGGCTGGCCAACTTCAATTGCCGGACCTGGAATGGGGCGAGACTTTGCGAGCGGCCTTCGCGCGCCAAAAATAGGCCACGGGCACAGCCGCGACCAAAAATAACCGCCCGAAGGCCGGGGCGCCAACTTCGTCCAGCGGAAAAATGGCCAAAAAACGGGTGGGCTATAGCCTTGGGGGGAGCGGGTGGCCAACTTCGTCCGCCGGACCCGGAATGGGGCGAGACTTTGCGAGCAGCCTCCGTGTGCCAAAAATAGGCCGCGGACACCGCCGCGCCGAAAAATAACCGCCCGAAGGCCGGGGCGCCAAGTTCGTCCAGCGGAAAAATGGCCAAAAAATGGGTGGGCTATACCCTTGGGGGGAGGGGCTCGCCAACCGTCTGCTGCCGGACTCGGAATGGGGCGAGACTTTGCGAGTGGCCTCAGCGTGCCAAAAATTGGCATGGGCACAGCCGCGCTTAAAATAACCGCCCGAAGGCCGGGGCATCAAGTTCGTCGAGTGAAAAAATGGCCAAAAAATGGGTGGGCTATACCCTTGGGGGGAGGGGCTGGCCAACTTCGTCCGCCGGACTCGGAATGGGGCGAGACTTTGCGAGCGGCCTCCGCGTGCCAAAAACAGGCTGCGGACACAGTCGCGCCCAAAAATAACCGCCCGAAGGCCGGGGCGCCAAGTTCGTCCAGCGGAAAAATGGCCAAAAAACGGGTGGGTGATAGCCTTGGGGGGAGGGGCGGGCCGACTTCGTCCGCCGGACTCGGAATGGGGCGAAACTTTGCGAGCGGTCTCCGCGTGCCAAAAATAGGCCGCGGACACAGCCGTGCCCAAAACTAACCGCCCGAAGGCCGGGACGCCAAGTTCGTCCAGTGGAAAAATGGCCAAAAAACGGGTGGGCTATAGCCTTGGGGGGAGGGGCTGGCCAACTTCGTCCGCCGGACTCGGAATGGGCCGAGACTTTGCGAATGGCCTCCGCGTGCAAAATATAGGCTGCGGGCACAGCCGCGCCAAAAAATAACCGCCTGAAGGCCGGGGCGCCAAGTTCGTCCAGCGGAAAAATGGCCAAAAAACGGGTGGGCTATAGCCTTGGGGGGAGGGGCTGGCCAACTTCGTCCGCCGGGCTCGGAATGGGGCGAGACTTTGCGAGCGGCCTCCGCGTGCCAAAAATAGGCCGCGGGCACAGCCACGCCGAAAAATAACTGCCCGAAGGCCGGGGCGCCAAGTTCGTCCAGCGGAAAAATGGCCAAACAACGGGTGGGCTATAGCCTTGGGTGGAGGGGCTGGCCAACTTTGTCCGCCGGACTCGGAATGGGGGGAGACTTTGCGAGCGGCCTCCGCGTGCCAAAAATAGGCCAGGGTCACAGCCGTGCCCAAAAATAACTCCCCGAAGGTCGGCGCGCCCAAACCCCCCAGCGGAAAAAGGGCCAAAAAACGGGTGGGCTATAGCCTTGGGGGGAGGGGCTGGCCAACTTCGTCCGCCGGACTCGAAATGGGGCGAGACTTTGCGAGTGGCCTCCGCGTGCCAAAAATAGGCCACGGACACAGCCGCGCCCAAAAATAACACCCCGAAGGTCGCCGCGCCCAAACCCCCCAGCGGAAAAATGGCCAAAAAACGGATGGGCTATAGCCTTGAGGGGAGGGCCGGCCAACTTCGTCCGCCGGACTCGGAATGGGGCGAAACTTTGCAACCGGCCTCCGCGTGCCAAAAATAGGCCGCGGGCACAGCCGCTCCGAAAAATAACCCCCCGAACGTCGACGCGCCCAAACCCCCCAGCGGAAAAATGGCCAAAAAACGGGTGGGCTATAGCCTTGGGGGGAGGGGCTGGCCAACTTCAATTGCTGGGCCCGGAATGGGGCGAGACTTTGCGAGCGGCCTCGGCGTGCCAAAAATAGGCCACGGGCACAGCCGCGACCAAAAATAACCGCCCGAAGGCCGGGGCGCCAACTTCGTCCAGCGGAAAAATGGCCAAAAAACGGGTGGGCTATAGCCTTGGGGGGAAGGGCTGGCCAACTTCATCCGCCGGACCCGGAATGGGGCGAGACTTTGCGAGCAGCCTCCGCGTGCCAAAAATAGGCCGCGGGCACCGCCGCGCCCAAAAATAAGCCCCCGAAGGCCGGGGCATCAAGTTCGTCGAGCGGAAAAATAGCCAAAAAACGGGTGGGCTATAGCCTTGGGGGGAGGGGCTGGCCAACTTCGTCCGCCGGACTCGGAATGGGACGAGACTTTGCGAGCGGCCTCCACTTGCCAAAAATAGGCCGCGGGCACAGCCGCGCCCCAAAATAACCGCCCGAAGGCCAGGGCGCCAAGTTCGTCCAGCGGACAAATGGCCAAAAAACGGGTGGGTTATAGCCTTGGGGGGAGGGGCTGGCCGACTTCGTCCGCCAGACTCGGAATGGGGTGAGACTTTGCGAGCGGCCTCCGCGTGCCAAAAATAGGCCGCGGACACAGCCGTACCCAAAACTAACCGCGCAAAGTCCAGGACGCCAAGTTCGTCCAGTGGAAAAATGGCCAAAAAACAGGTGGGCTATTGTCGTGTGGGGAGGGGCTGGCCAACTTCGTCCGCCGGACTCGGAATGGGGCGTGACTTTGCGAGCGGCCTCCGCGTGCCAAAAATAGGCCATGGGCACAGCCGCGCCCAAAAATAACCGCCCGAAGGATGGCGCGCCCAAACCCCCCTGCGGAAAAATGGCCAAAAAACGGGGGGACTATAGCCTTGGGGGGAGGGGCTGGCCAACTTCGTCCGCCGAACTCAGAATGGGGCGAGACTTTGCGAGTGGCCTCCACGTTCCAAAAATAGGACACGGGCACAGCCGCGCCCAAAAATAACCGCCCGTAGGTCGGCGCGCCCAAACCCCCCAGCGGAAAAGTGGCCAAAAAAAGGGTGGGCTATAGCCTTGGAGGGAGGGTCGGGCCCATTCGTCCGCCGGACTCGGAATGGGGCGAGACTTTGCGAACAGCCTCCGCGTACCAAAAATAGGCCACGGGCACAGCCGCGCCAATAAATAACCGCCCGAAGGCCGGGGCGCCAAGTTCGTCCAGCGGAAAAATGGCCAAAAAAAGGGTGGGCTATAGCCTTGGGGGGAGGGGCTGGCCGACTTCGTCCGCCAGACTCGGAATGGGACGAGACTTTGCGAGCGGGCTCCGCGTGACAAAAATTGGCCACGGGCACAGCCGCGTCCAAAAATAACCGCCCGAAGGGCGGCGCGCCCAAACCCCCCAGCGGAAAAATGGCCAAAAAATGGGTGGGCTATATCCTTGGGGGGAGGGGCTGGCCAACTTCGTCCGCCCGACTCGGAATGGGGCGAGACTTTGCGAGTGGCCTCCGCGTGCCAAAAATAGGCCGCGGGCACAGCCGCGCCAATAAGTAACCACCCGAAGGCCGGGGCGCCAAGTTCGTCCAGCGGAAAAATGGCCAAAAAACGGGTGGGCTATAGCGTTGGGGGGAGGGGCTGGCCAAGTTCGTCCGGCGGACTCGGAATGGGGTGAGACTTTGCGAGCGGCATCTGTGCGCCAAAAATAGGCCGCGGGCACAGCCACGCCCAAAAATAACCGCCCGAAGGCCGGGGCGCCAAGTTCGTCCAGCGGAAAAATGGCCAAAAAACGGGTGGACTATAGCCTTGGGGGGAGGGCCTGCCCAACTTCGTCCGCCGGACTCGGAATGGGGTGAGACTTTACGAGCGGCCTCCGCGTGCCAAAAATAGGCCACGGACACAGCCACGTCCAAAAATAACCGCACGAAGGTCGGCGCGCCCAAACCCCCCAGCGGAAAAATGGTCAAAAAACGGGTGGGCTATAGCCTTGGGGGGAGGGGCTGGCCCAATTCGTCCGCCGGACTCGGAATGGGGCGAGACTTTGCGAGCGGACTCCTCGTGCCAAAAATAGGCCACGGTCACAGCCGCGCCCAAAAATAACCGCCCGAAGGTCGGCACGCCCAAACCCCCCAGCGGAAAAATGGCCAAAAAAAGGGTGAGCTATAGCCTTGGGGGGAGGGTCGGGCCCATTTCGTCCGCCGGACTCGGAATGGGGCGAGACTTTGCGAACGGCCTCCGCGTGCTAAAAATAGGCCGCGGGCACAGCCACGCCAATAAATAACCGCCCGAAGGACGGGGCGCCAAGTTCGTCCAGCGGAAAAATGGCCAAAAAATGGGTGGGCTATAGCGTTGGGGGGAGGGGCTGGCCGACTTCGTCCGCCGAACTTGGAATGGGGCGAGACTTTGCGAGTGGCCTCCGCGTGCCAAAAATAGGCCGCGGGCACAGCCACACCAATAAATAACCGCCCGAAGGCCGGGGCGCCAAGTTCGTCCAGCGGAAAAATGGCCAAAAAACGGGTGGGCTATAGCGTTGGGGGGATGGGCTGGCCAATTTCGTCCGGCGGACTCGGAATGGGGCGAGACTTTGCGAGCGGCCTCTGCGCACCAAAAATAGGCCGCAGGCACAGCCGCGCCCAAAAATAACTGCCCGAAGGCGGGGGCGCCAAGTTCGTACAGCGGAAAAATGGCCAAAAAACGGGTGAGCTATAGCCTTGGGGGGAGGGGCTGGCCAACTTCGTCCGGCGGACTCGGAATGGGGCGAGACTTTGCGAGCGGCCTCTGTGAGGCAAAAATAGGCCGCGGGCACAGCCGCGCCCAAAAATAACCGCCCGAAGGCCGGGGCGCCAAGTTCGTCCAGCGGAAAAATGGCCAAAAAACGGGCGGACTATAGCCTTGGGGGGAGGGCCTGCCCAACTTCGTCCGCCGGACTCGGAATGGGGTGAGACTTTACGAGCGGCCTCCGCATGCCAAAAATAGGCCCCGGACACAGCCGCGTCCAAAAATAACCGCCCGAAGGTCGGCGCGCCCAAACCCCCCAGCGGAAAAATGGTCAAAAAACGGGTGGGCTATAGCCTTGGGCGGAGGGGCTGGCCAACTTCGTCCGCCGAACTCGGAATGGGGCGAGACTTTGCGAGCGGCCTCCACGTGCCAAAAATAGGCCACGGGCACAGCCGCGCCAATAAATAACCGCCCGAAGGACGGGGCGCCAAGTTCGTCCAGCGGAAAAATGGCCAAAAAAAGGGTGGGCTATAGCCTTGAGGGGAGGGGCTGGCCAACTTCGTCCGCCGGACTCGGAATGGGACGAGACTTTGCGAGCGGCCTCCGCGCGCCAAAAATAGGCCACTGGCACAGCCGCGTGCTAAAATAACCGCCCGAAGGTCGGCGCGCCCAAACCCCCCAGCGGAACAATGGCCAAAAAAACGTGTGGGCTATATCCTTGGGGGGAGGGGCTGGCCAACTTCGTCCGCCGGACTCGGAATGGGGCGAGACTTTGCGAGCGGCCTCCGCTTGCCAAAAATAGGACGCGGGTGCAGCTGCGCCTAAAAATAACCCCCCTAAGGCCGGGGCGCCAAGTTCGTCCAGCGGAAAAATGGCCAAAAAACGGGTGGGCTATAGCCTTGGGGGGACGGGCTGGTCAACTTCGTCCGCCGGACTCGGAATGTGGCGAGACTTTGTGAGCGGCATCTGTGTGCCAAAAAATGGCCACGGGCACAGCCGCGCACAAAAATAACCCCCCGAAGGTCGTTGCGCCCAAACCCCCCAGCGGAAAAATGGCCAAAATACGGGTGGGCTATAGCCTTGGGGGGAGGGGCTGGCCTACTTCGTCCGCCGGACTCGGAATGGGCCGAGACTTTGCGAGCGGCCTCCGCGTGCCAAAAATAGGCCACGGGCACAGCCGCTCCCCAAAATAACCGCCCGAAGGCCGGGGGGCCAAGTTCGTCCAGCGGAAAAATGGCCAAAAAACGGGTGGGCTATAGCCTTGGGGGGAGGGGCTGGCCCACTTCGTCCACCAAACTCGGAATGGGGCGAGACTTTGCGAGCGGCCTCCGCGTGCCAAAAATAGACCGTGGACACAGCCACGCCCAAAAATAACCGCCCGACGGCCGGGGCGCCAAGTTCGTCCAGCGGAAAAATGGACAAAAAATAGGTGGGCTATAGCCTTGGGGGGAGGGGCTGGCCAACTTCGTCCGCCGGACTCGGAATGGGGCGAGACTTTGTGAGCAGCCTCCGCGTGCCGAAAATAGGCCGGGGGCACAGCCACGCCCAAAAATAACCGCCCGACGGCCGGGGCACCAAGTTCGTCCCGCGGAAAAATGGACAAAAAATGGGTGGGCTATAGCCTTGGGGGGAGGGGCTGGCCAACTTCGTCCGCCGGATTCGGAATGGGGCGAGACTTTGTGAGCAGCCTCCGCGTGCCGAAAATAGGCCGGGGGCACAGCCACGCCCAAATATAACCGCCCGAAGGCCGGGGCGCCAAGTTCGTCCAGCGGAAAAATGGCCAAAAAACAGGTGGGCGATTGCCTTGGGGGGAGGGGCTGGCCAACTTCGTCCGCCGGACTCGGAATGGGGCGAGACTTTGTGAGCAGCCTCCGCGTGCCGAAAATAGGACGGGGTCACAGCCACGCCCAAAAATAACCGCCGGACGGCCGGGGCACCAAGTTCGTCCAGCGGAAAAATGGACAAAAAATGGGTGGGCTATAGCCTTGGGGGGAGGGGCTGGCCAACTTCGTCCGCCGGACTCGGAATGGGGCGAGACTTTGTGAGCAGCCTCCGCGTGCTGAAAATAGGCCGGGGGCACAGCCACGCCCAAAAATAACCGCCCTAAGGCCGGGGCGCCAAGTTCGTCCAGCGGAAAAATGGCCAAAAAACAGGTGGGCTATTGCCTTGGGGGCAGGGGCTGGCCAACTTCGTCCGCCGGACTCGGAATGGGGCGTGACTTTACGAGCGGCCTCCGCGTGCCAAAAATAGGCCATGGACACAGCCGCGCCCAAAAATAACTGCCCGAAGGATGGCGTGCCCAAACCCCCCTGCGGAAAAATGGCCAAAAAACGGGGGGACTATAGCCTTGGGGGGAGGGGCTGGCCAACTTCGTCCGCCGAACTCAGAATGGGGCGAGACTTTGCGAGCGGCCTCCACGTGCCAAAAATAGGACACGGGCACAGTCGTGCCCAAAAATAACCCCCCGAAGGTCGTTGCGCCCAAACCCCCCAGCGGAAAAATGGCCAAAATACGGGTGGGCTATAGCCTTGGGGGGAGGGGCTGGCCAACTTCGTCCGCCGGACTCGGAATGGGACGAGACTTTGCGAGCGGGCTCCGCGTGCCAAAAATTGGCCATGGGCACAGCCGCATCTAAAAATAACCGCCCGAAGGGCGGCGCACCCAAACCCCCCAGCGGAAAAATGGCAAAAAAATGGGTGGGCTATAGCCTTGGGGGGAGGGGCTGGCCGACTTCGTCCGCCGAACTCGGAATGGGGCGAGACCTTGCGAGTGGCCTCCACGTGCCAAAAATAGGCCGCGGGCACAGCCGCGCCAATAAATAACCGCCCGAAGGCCGGGGCGCCAAGTTCGTCCAGCGGAAAAATGGCCAAAAAACGGGTGGGCTATAGCGTTGGGGGGAGGGGCTGGCCAACTTCGTCCGGCGGACTCGGAATGGGGCGAGACTTTGCGAGCGGCATCTGTGCGCCAAAAATAGGCCGCGGGCACAGCCGCGCCCAAAAATAACCGCCCGAAGGCCGGGGCGCCAAGTTCGTCCAGCGGAAAAATGGCCAAAAAACGGGTGGACTATAGCCTTGGGGGGAGGGCCTGCCCAACTTCGTCCGCCGAACTCAGAATGGGGCGAGACTTTGCGAGCGGCCTCCACGTGCCAAAAATAGGACACGGGCACAGTCGTGCCCAAAAATAACCACCCGAAGGTCGGCGCGCCCACCCCGCCCAGCGGAAAAATGGCCAAAAAAAGGGTGGTCTATAGCCTTGGGGGGAGGGGCTGGACAACTTCGTCCGCCGGACTCGGAATGGGACGAGACTTTGCGAGCGGGCTCCGCGTGCCAAAAATTGGCCACGGGCACAGCCGCGTCCAAAAATAACCACCCGAAGGTCGGCGCGCCCAAACCCCCCAGCGGAAAAATGGCCAAAAAAAGGGTGGGCTATACCCTTGGGGGGAGGGTCGGGCCCATTTCGTCCGCCGGACTCGGAATGGGGCGAGACTTTGCGAACGGCCTCCACGTGCTAAAAATAGGCCGCGGGCACAGCCGCACCAATAAATAACCGCCCGAAGGACGGGGCGCCAAGTTCGTCCAGCGGAAAAATGGCCAAAAAAAGGGTGGGCTATAGCCTTGGGGGGAGGGGCTGGCCAACTTCGTCCGCCGGACTCGGAATGGGGGGAGACATTGCGAGCGGCCTCCGCGTGCCAAAAATAGGCCACTAGCACAGCCGCGCGCTAAAATAACCGCCCGAAGGTCGGCGCGCCCAAACTCCCTAGCGGAACAATGGCCAAAAAAACGTGTGGGCTATATCCTTGGGGGGAGGGGCTGGCCAACTTCGTCCGCCGGACTCGGAATGGGGGGAGACATTGCGAGCGGCCTCCGCGTGCCAAAAATAGGACGCGGGTGCAGCTGCGCCTAAAAATAACCCCCCTAAGGCCGGGGCGCCAAGTTCGTCCAGCGGAAAAATGGCCAAAAAACGGGTGGGCTATAGCCTTGGGGGGAGGGGCTGGCCAACTTCGTCCGCCGGACTCGGAATGGGGCGAGACTTTGCGAGCGGCCTCCGCGTGCCAAAAATAGGACACGGGTGCAGCTGCGCCTAAAAATAACCCCCCTAAGGCCGGGGCGCCAAGTTCGTCCAGCGGAAAAATGGCCAAAAAACGGGTGGGCTATAGCCTTGGGGGGACGGGCTGGTCAACTTCGTCCGCCGGACTCGGAATGGGGCGAGACTTTGCGACCGGCCTCCACGTGCCAAAAAAAGGCCGCGGGCACAGCCGCGCCAAAAAATAACCGCCCGAAGGTCGGGGCACCCAAACCCCCCAGCGGAAAAATGGCCAAAAAATGGGTAGGCTATAGCCTTGGGGGGAGGAGCTGGCCAACTTCGTCCGCCGGACTCGGAATAGGGCCAGACTTTACGAGCGGCCTCCGCGTGCCAAAAAGAGGCCGCGGGCACAGCCGCGCCCAAAAATAACCGACCGGAGGCCGGGGCGCCAAGTTCGTCCAGCGGAAAAATGGCCAAAAAACGGGTGGGCTATAGCCTTGGGGGGAGGGGCTGGCCTACTTCGTCCGCTGGACTCGGAATGGGACGAGGATTTGCAAGCGGCCTCTGCGAGCCAAAAATAGGCCGTAGGCACAGCCGCGCCCAAAATTAATCACCCGAAGGCCGGGGCGCCAAGTTCGTCCAGCGGAAAAATGACCAAAAAACGGGTGGGCTGTACCCTTGGGGGGAGGGGCTGGCCAACTTCGTCCGCCGGACTCGGAATGGGGCGAGACTTTGCGAGCGGCCTCCCCGTGCCAAAAATAGGCCGCGGGCACAGCTGCGCCCAAAAATAACCGCCCGAAGGCCGGGGCGCCAAGTTCGTCCAGCGGAAAACATGGCCAAAAAACGGGTGGGCTATAGCCTGGGCGGGAGGGGCTGGCCCACTTCGTCCGCCAGACTCGGAATGGGGCGAGACTTTGCGAGCGGCCTCCGCGTGCCAAAAATAGTCCACGGTCACAGCCGCGCCCAAAAATAATCCCCCGAAGGCCGAGGCGCCAAGTTCGTCCAGCGGAAAAATGGCCAAAAAACGGGTGGGCTATAGCCTTGGGGGGAGGGGCTGGCCAACTTTATCCGCCGGACTCGGAAAGGGGCGAGACTTTGCGAGCGGTCTCCGCGCGCCAAAAATAGGCCACTGGCACAGCCGCGCGCTAAAATAACCACCCGAAGGTCGGCGCGCCCAAACCCCCCAGCGGAACAATGGCCAAAAAAACGTGTGGGCTATATCCTTGGGGAGAGGGGCTGGCCAACTTCGTCCGCCGGACTCGGAATGGGGCGAGACTTTGCGAGCGGCCTCCGCGTGCCAAAAATAGGACAAGGGTGCAGCTGCGCCTAAAAATAACCCCCCTAAGGCCGGGGCGCCAAGTTCGTCCAGCGGAAAAATGGCCAAAAAACGGGTGGGCTATAGCCTTGGGGGGACGGGCTGGTCAACTTCGTCCGCCGGACTCGGAATGGGGCGAGACTTTGCGACCGGCCTCCACGTGCCAAAAAAAGGCCGCGGACACAGCCACGCCCAAAAATAACTGCCTGAAGGCCGGGGCACCAAGTTCGTCCAGCGGAAAAATGGCCAAAAAACGGGTGTGCTATAGCCTTGGGGGGAGGGGCTGGCCAACTTCGTCCGCCGGACTCGAAATGGGGCGAGACTTTGCGAACGGCCTCCGCGTGCCAAAAATAGGCGCGGGCACAGCCGCGCCCAAAAATAACCCCACGAAGGTCGTTGCGCCCAAACCCCCCAGCGGAAAAATGGCCAAAAAACGGGTGGGCTATAGCCTTGGGGGGAGGGGCTGGCCACCTTCATCCGCCGGACTCGGAATGGGGCGAGACTTTGCGAGCAGCCTCCACGTGCCAAAAATAGGGCGCGCGCACAGCCGTGCCCTAAAATAACCGCCCGAAGGCCGGGGCGCCAAGTTCGTCCAGCGGAAAAATGGCCAAAAAACGGGTGGGCTATTGCCTTGGGGGGAGGGGCTGGCCAACTTCGTCCGCCGGACTCGGAATGGGGCGACACTTTGCGAGCGGGCTCGGCGTGCCAAAAATAGGCCACGGGCACAGCTGTACACAAAAATAACCACCCGAAGGTCGGCGCGCCCAAACCCCCCAGCGGAAAAATGGCCAAAAAACGGGAGGGCTATAGCCTTGGGGGGAGGGGCTGGCCAACTTCGTCCGCCGGACTCGGAATGGGGCGAGACTTTGCGAGCGGCCTCCGCACACCAAAAATAGGACGCGGGCGCAGCTGGGCCCAAAAATAAACCCCCGAAGGCCTGGGCGCCAAGTTCGTCCAACGGAAAAATGGCCAAAAAACGGGTGGGCTATAGCCTTGGGGGGAGGGGCTGGCCAACTTCGTCCGCCGGACTGGGAATTGGGCGAGTCTTTGAGAGCGGCCTCCGCGTGCCAAAAATAGGCCGCGGGCACAGCCGCGCCCAAAAATAACCGCCCGAAGGCCAGGGCGCCAAGTTCGTCCAGCGGAAAAATGGCCAAAAAACTGGTCGGCTATAGCCTTGGGGGGAGGGGCTGGCCAACTTCGTCCGCCGGACTCGAAATGGGACGAGACTTTCTGAGCGGCCTCCGCGTGCCGAAAATAGGCCCCGGGCAAAGCCGCGACCAAAAATAACTGCCCGAAAGCCGGGGCGCCAAGTTCATCCAGCGGAAAAAGGCCAAAAAACAGGTGGGCTATAGCCTTGGGGGGAGGGGCTGGCCCACTTCGTCCGCCGGACTCGGAATGGGGCGAGACTTTGCGAGCGGCCTCCGCGTGCCAAAAATAGGCCCCGGGCTCAGCCGCGACCAAATATAACCACTCGAATGCCGGGGCGCCAAGTTCGTCCGGCAGAAAAATGGACAAAAAACGGGTAGGCTACAGCCTTGGTGGGAGGGGCTGGCCCACTTCGTCCGCCGGACTCGGAATGGGGCGAGACTTTGCGAGCAGCCTCCGTGTGCCAAAAATAGTCGGCGGGCACAGCCGCGCCCAAAAAGAACCGCCCGAAGGCCAGGGCGCCAAGTTCGTCCAGCGGAAAAATGGCCAAAAAACTGGTCGACTATAGCCTTGGGGGGAGGGGCCGGCCCACTTCGTCCGCCGGACTCGGAATGGGGCGAGACTTTGCGAGCGGCCTCCACGTGCCAAAAATAGGCCGCGGGCACAGCCGGGCCCAAAAATAACCGCCCGAAGGCCGGGGCGCCAAGTTCGTCCAGCGGAAAAAGGCCACAAAAACGGGTGGGCTATAGCCTTGCGGGGTGGGGCTGGCCAACTTCGTCCGCCGGACTCGGAATGGCGCGAGACTTTTCGAGGGGCCTCCGTGTGCCAAAAATAGGCCGCGGACACAGCCGCGCCCAAAAATAACTGCCCGAAGGCCGGGGCGCCAAGTTCGTCCAGCGGAAAAAGGCCACAAAAACGGGTGGGCTATAGCCTTTGGGGGTGGGGCTGGCCCATTTCGTCCGCCGGACTCGAAATGGCGCGAGACTTTGCGAGGGGCCTACGTGTACCAACAATAGGCCGCGGGCACAGCTGGGCCCAAAAATAACCGCCCGAAGGCCGGGTCGCCAAGTTCGTCCAGCGGAAAAAGGCCACAAAAACGGGTGGGCTATAGCCTTGGGGGGTGGGGCTGGCCAACTTCGTCCGCCGGACTCGGAATGGCGCGAGACTTTTTGAGGGGCCTCCGTGTGCCAAAAATAGGCCGCGGGCACAGCCGCGCCCAAAAATAACTGCCCGAAGGCCGGGGCGCCAAGTTCGTCCAGCGGAAAAAGGCCACAAAAACGGGTGGGCTATAGCCTTTGGGGGTGGGGCTGGCCCACTTCGTCCGCCGGACTCGGAATGGCGCGAGACTTTGCGAGGGGCCTCCGTGTGCCAACAATAGGCCGCGGGCACAGCCGCTCCCAAAAATAACTGCCCGAAGGCCGGGGCGCCAAGTTCGTCCAGCGGAAAAAGGCCACAAAAACGGGTGGGCTATAGCCTTGGGGGGTGGGGCTGGCCAACTGCGTCCGCCGGACTCGGAATGGCGCGAGATTTTGCGAGGGGTCTCCGTGTGCTAAAAATAGGCCGCGGTCACAGCCTCGCCCAAAAATAACCGCCCGAAGGCCGGGGCGCCAAGTTCGTCCAGCAGAAAAAGGCCACAAAAACGGGTGGGCTATAGCCTTTGGGGGTGGGGCTGGCCCACTTCGTCCGCCGTACTCGGAATGGCGCAAGATTTTGCGAGGGGCCTCCGTGTGCCAAAAATAGGCCGCGGGCACAGCCGGGCCCAAAAATAACAGCACGAAGGCCGGGGCACCAAGTTCGTCCAGCGGAAAAAGGCCACAAAACCGGGTGGGCTATAGCCTTTGGGTTTGGGGCTGGCCCACTTCGTCCGCCGGACTCGGAATGGCGCAAGACTTTGCGAGGGGTCTCCGTGTGCTAAAAATAGGCCGCGGGCACAGCCGGGCCCAAAAATAACAGCACGAAGGCCGGGGCGCCAAGTTCGTCCAGCGGAAAAAGGCCACAAAACCGGGTGGGCTATAGCCTTTGGGGTTGGGGCTGGCCCACTTCGTCCGCCGGACTCGGAATGGCGTAAGACTTTGCGAGGGGTCTCCGTGTACTAAAAATAGGCCGCGGTCACAGCCTCGCCCAAAAATAACCGCCCGAAGGCCGGGGCGCCAAGTTCGTCCAGCGGAAAAAGTCCACAAAAACGGGTGGGCTATAGCCTTGGGTGGTTCTGCTGGCCCACTTCGTCCGCCGGACTTGGAATGGCGCGAGACTTTGCGAGGGGCCTCCTTTTGCCAAAAATAGGCTGCGGGCACAGCCGCGCCCAAAAATAACTGCCCGAAGGCCGGGGCGCCAAGTTCGTCCAGCGGAAAAAGGCCACAAAAACGGGTGGGCTTTAGCCTTTGGGGGTGGGGCTGGCCCACTTCGTCCGCCGGACTCGGAATGGCGCGAGACTTTGTGAGGGGCCTCCTTGTGCCAAAAATAGGCCGCGGGCACAGCCGCGCCAAAAAATAACCGCCCTAAGGCTGGGGCGCCAAGTTCGTCCAGCGGAAAAAGGCCACAAAAACGGGTGGGCTATAGCCTTGGGGGGTGGGGCTGGCCAACTTCGTCTGCCGGACTAAGAATGGTGCGAGACTTTGCGAGGGGCCTCCGTGTGCCAACAATAGGCCGCGGGAACAGCCGGGCCCAAAAATAACCGCCCGAAGGCCGGGGCGCCAAGTTCGTGCAGCGGAAAAAGGCCACAAAAACGGGTGGGCTATAGCCGTGGGGGGTGGGGCTGGCCAACTTCGTCCGCCGGACTCAGAATGGAGCGAGACTTTGCGAGGGGCCTCCGTGTGCCAAAAATAGGGAGCGGGCACAGCCGCGCCCAAAAATAACCGCCCGAAGGCCGGGGCGCCAAGTTCGTCCAGCGGAAAAAGGCCACAAAAACGGGTGGGCTATAGCCTTGGGGGGTGGGGCTGGCCAACCGTCCGCGGACTCGAGAATGGAGCGAGACTTTGCGAGGGGCCTCCGTGTGCCAAAATCGGCGCGGCCACAGCCGCGCCCAAAAATAACTGCCTGAAGGCCGGGGCGCCAAGTTCGTCCAGCGGAAAAACGCCACAAAAACGGGTGGGCTATAGCCTTGGGGGGTGGGGCTGGCCCACTTCGTCCGCCGGACTCGGAATGGCGCGAGACTTTGCGAGGGGCCTGCGTGTGCCAAAACTAGGCCGTGGGTACAGCCGCGCCCAAAAATAACCGCCCGAAGGCCGGGGCGCCAAGTTCGTGCAGCGGAAAAAGGCCACAAAAACGGGTGGGCTATAGCCTTGGGGGGTGGGGCTGGCCAACTTCGTCCGCCGGACTCAGAATGGAGCGAGACTTTGCGAGGGGCCTCCGTGTGCCAAAAATAGGGAGCGGGCACAGCCGCGCCCAAAAATAACCGCCCGAAGGCCGGGGCGCCAAGTTCGTCCAGCGGAAAAAGGCCACAAAAACGGGTGGGCTATAGCCTTGGGGGGTGGGGCTGGCCAACTTCGTCCGCCGGACTCAGAATGGAGCGAGACTTTGCGAGGGGCCTCCGTGTGCCAAAAATCGGCCGCGGACACAGCCGCTCCCAAAAATAACTGCCTGAAGGCCGGGGCGCCAAGTTCGTCCAGCGGAAAAACGCCACAAAAACGGGTGGGCTATAGCCTTGGGGGGTGGGGCTGGCCCACTTCGTCCGCCGGACTCGGAATGGCGCGAGACTTTGCGAGGGGCCTGCGTGTGCCAAAACTAGGCCGTGGGTACAGCCGCGCCCAAAAATAACCGCCCGAAGGCCGGGGCGCCAAGTTCGTCCAGCGGAAAAAGGCCACAAAAACGGGTGGGCTATAGCCTTGGGGGGTGGGTCTGGCCCACTTCGTCCGCCGGACTCGGAATGGCGCGAGACTTTGTGAGGGGCCTCCTTGTGCCAAAAATAGGCCGTGGGCACAGCCGCGCCAAAAAATAACCGCCCTAAGGCTGGGGCGCCAAGTTCGTCCAGCGGAAAAAGGCCACAAAAACGGGTGGGCTATAGCCTTGGGGGGTGGGGCTGGCCAACTTCGTCTGCCGGACTAAGAATGGCGCGAGACTTTGCGAGGGGCCTCCGTGTGCCAACAATAGGCCGCGGGAACAGCCGGGCCCAAAAATAACCGCCCGAAGGCCGGGGCGCCAAGTTCGTCCAGCGGAAAAAGGCCACAAAAACGGGTGGGCTATAGCCTTGGGGGGTGGGGCTGGCCAACTTCGTCCGCCGGACTCAGAATGGAGCGAGACTTTGCGAGGGGCCTCCGTGTGCCAAAAATAGGGAGCGGGCACAGCCGCGCCCAAAAATAACCGCCCGAAGGCCGGGGCGCCAAGTTCGTCCAGCGGAAAAAGGCCACAAAAACGGGTGGGCTATAGCCTTGGGGGGTGGGGCTGGCCAACTTCGTCCGCCGGACTCAGAATGGAGCGAGACTTTGCGAGGGGCCTCCGTGTGCCAAAAATCGGCCGCGGACACAGCCGCTCCCAAAAATAACTGCCTGAAGGCCGGGGCGCCAAGTTCGTCCAGCGGAAAAACGCCACAAAAACGGGTGGGCTATAGCCTTGGGGGGTGGGGCTGGCCCACTTCGTCCGCCGGACTCGGAATGGCGCGAGACTTTGCGAGGGGCCTGCGTGTGCCAAAACTAGGCCGTGGGCACAGCCGTGCCCAAAAATAGCCGCACGAAGGACGGGGCGCCAAGTTCGTCCAGCGGAAAAAGGCCACAAAAACGGGTGGGCTATAGCCTTGGGGGGTGGGTCTGGCCAACTTCGTCCGCCGGACTCAGAATGGCGCGAGACTTTGCGAGCGGCCTCTGCGTGCCAAAAATAGGTCGCGGGCACAGCCGCGCGCAAAAAGAACCCCCCGAAGGACGTTGCGCCCAAACCCCCCTGCGGAAAAATGGCCAAAAAACGGGTGGGCTATAGCCTTGCGGGGAGAGGCTGGCCAACTTCGTCCGCCGGACTCGGAATGGGGCGAGACTTTGCGAGCGGCCTCCGCATACCAAAAATAGGCCACGGCCACAGCCGTGCCGAAAAATAACCGCCCGAAGGCCTGGGCGCCAAGTTCGTCCAGCGGAAAAATGGCCAAAAAACGGGTGGGCTATAGCCTTGGGGGGAGGGGCTGGCCAACTTCGTCCGCCGGACTCGGAATGGGACGAGACTTTGCGAGTGGCCTCCGCGTGAGAAAAATAGGCCGTGGGCACAACTGCACCCAAAATTAACAGCCCGAAGGCCGGGGCGCGAAGTTCGTCGAGCGGAAAAATGGCCAAAAAACGGGTGGGCTATAGCCTTGAGGGGAGGGGCTGGCCAACTTCTTCCGCCGGACTCGGAATGGGGGAGACTTTGCGAGCAGCCTCCCCGTGCCAAAAATAGGCCGTGGGCACAGCCGCACCCAAAAATAATCGCCCGAAGGCCGGGGCGCCAAGTTCGTCCAGCGGAAAAATGGCCAAAAAACGGGTGGGCTATAGCTTTGGGGGGAGGGGCTGGCCAACTTCGTCCGCCAGACTCGGAATGGGACGAGACTTTGCGAGCGGCCTCCTCGTGCCAAAAATATGCCGCGGGCACAACCGAGCCCAAAAATAACTGCCCGAAGGTCGGGGCGCCAAGTTCGTCCAGCGGAAAAATGGCCAAAAAACGGGTGGGCTATAGCCTTGGGGGGAGGGGCTGGCCAACTTCGTCAGCCGGACTCGGAATGGGGAGAGACTTTGCGAGCGGCCTCCGAATGCCAAAAATAGGCCGCGGGCACAGCCTCACCCAAAAATAACCGACCGGAGGCCGGGGCGCCAAGTTCGTCCAGCGGAAAAAGGCCATAAAAACGGGTGGGCTATAGCCTTGGGGGGAGGGGCTGGCCAACTTCGTCTGCCGGACTCGGAATGGCGCGGGACTTTGCGAGCGGCCTCCGAATGCCAAAAATAGGCCGCGGGCACAGCCTCGCCCAAAAATAACCGACCGAAGGCCGGGGCGCCAAGTTCGTCCAGCGGAAAAATGGCCAAAAAACGGGTGGGCTATAGCCTTGGGGGGAGGGACTGGCCAACTTCGTCCGCCGGACTCGGAATGGGGTGAGACTTTGCGAGCGGCCTCCGCATACCAAAAATAGGCCACGGGCACAGCCGCGCCCAAAAATAACCGCCCGAAGGCCGGGGCGCCAAGTTCGTCCAGCGGAAAAATGGCCAAAAAACGGGTGGGCTATAGCCTTGGGGGGAGGGGCTGGCCAACTTCGTCCGCCGGACTTGGAATGGGGCGAGACTTTGCGAGCGGCCTCCGTGTGAGAAAAATAGGCCGTGGACACAACTGCACCCAAAAATAACTGCCCGAAGGCCGGGGCGCGAAGTTCGTCGAGCGGAAAAATGGCCAAAAAACGGGTGGGCTATAGCCTTGGGGGGAGGGGCTGGCCAACTTCGTCCGCCGGACTCGGAAAGGTGAAGACTTTGCGAGCGGCCTCCCCGTGCCAAAAATAAGCCGTGGGCACAGCCGCGCCCAAAAATAATCGCCCGAAGGCCGGGGCGCCAAGTTCGTCCAGCGGAAAAATGGCCAAAAAACGTGTGGGCTATAGCTTTGGGGGGAGGGGCTGGCTAACTTCGTCCGCCGGACTCGGAATGGGACGAGACTTTGCGAGCGGCCTCCGCGTGCCAAAAATATGCCGCGGGCACAGCCTCACCCAAAAATAACCGACCGGAGGCCGGGGCGCCAAGTTCGTCCAGCGGAAAAAGGCCACAAAAATGGGTGGGCTATAGCCTTGGGGGGAGGGGCTGGCCAACTTCGTCTGCCGGACTCGGAATGGCGCGAGACTTTGTGAGCGGCCTCTGAATGCCAAAAATAGGCCGCGGGCACAGCCTCGCCCAAAAATAACCGACCGAAGGCCGGGGCACCAAGTTCGTCCAGCGGAAAAATGGCCAAAAAACGGGTGGGCTATAGCCTTGGGGGGAGGGACTGGCCAACTTCGTCCGCCGGACTCGGAATGGGGTGAGACTTTGCGAGCGGCCTCCGCATACCAAAAATAGGCCACGGGCACAGCCGCGCCCAAAAATAACCGCCCGAAGGCCGGGGCGCCAAGTTCGTCCAGCGGAAAAATGGCCAAAAAACGGGTGGGCTATAGCCTTGGGGGGAGGGGCTGGCCAACTTCGTCCGCCGGACTCGGAATGGGGCGAGACTTTGCGAGCGGCCTCCGTGTGAGAAAAATAGGCCGTGGGCACAACTGCACCCAAAAATAACTGCCCGAAGGCCGGGGCGCGAAGTTCGTCGAGCGGAAAAATGGCCAAAAAACGGGTGGGCTATAGCCTTGGGGGGAGGGGCTGGCCAACTTCGTCCGCCGGACTCGGAAAGGTGGAGACTTTGCGAGCGGCCTCCCCGTGCCAAAAATAAGCCGTGGGCACAGCCGCGCCCAAAAATAATCGCCCGAAGGCCGGGGCGCCAAGTTCGTCCAGCGGAAAAATGGCCAAAAAACGTGTGGGCTATAGCTTTGGGGGGAGGGGCTGGCTAACTTCGTCCGCCGGACTCGGAATGGGACGAGACTTTACGAGCGGCCTCCGCGTGCCAAAAATATGCTGCGGGCACAGCCGAGCCTAAAAATAACTGCCCGAAGGTCGGGGCGCCAAGTTTGTCCAGCGGAAAAATGGCCAAAAAACGGGTGGGCTATAGCCTTGGGGGGAGGGGCTGGCCAACTTCGTCAGCCGAACTCGGAATGGGGAGAGACTTTGCGAGCGGCCTCCGAATGCCAAAAATAGGCTGCGGGCACAGCCTCGCCCAAAAATAACCGACCGAAGGCCGGGGAGCCAAGTTCGTCCAGCGGAAAAAGGCCACAAAAACGGGTGGGCTATAGCCTTCGGGGGTGGGGCTGACCTACTTCGGCCGCCGGACTCGGAATGGCGCGAGACTTTGCGAGGGGCCTCCGTGTGCCAAAAATAGGACGCCGGCACAGCCGCGCCCAAAAATAACCGCCCGAAGGCCGGGGCGCCAAGTTCGTCCAGCAGAAAAATGGCCAAAAAACGGGTGGGCTATAGCCTTGGGGGGAGGGACTAGCCAACTTCGTCCGCCGGACTCGGAATGGGGTGAGACTTTGCGAGCGGCCTCCGCATACCAAAAATAGGCCACGGGCACAGCCGCGCCCAAAAATGACCACCCGAAGGCCGGGGCGCCAAGTTCGTCCAGCGGAAAAATGGCCAAAAAACGGGTGGGCTATAGCTTTGGGGGAGGGCTGGCCAACCGTCCGCCGTGCTCGGAATGGGGCGAGACTTTGCGAGCGGCCTCCGCGTGAGAAAAATAGGCCATGGGCACAACGGAACCGAAAAATAACTGCCCGAAGGCGGGCGCGAAGTTAAATCGAGCGGAAAAATGGCCAAAAACGGGTGGGCTATAGCCTTGGGGAGGGGCTGGCCAACCGTCCGCCGGACTCGGAAAGGGGAGACTTTGCGGCGGCCTCCCGTGCAAAAAAATAAGCCGTGGGCACAGCCGCGCCCAAAAATAATCGCCCGAAGGCCGGGGAGCCAAGTTCGTCCAGCGGAAAAATGGCCAAAAAGCGTGTGGGCTATAGCTTTGGGGGGAGGGGCTGGCCAACTTCGTCCGCCGGACTCGGAATGGGGCGAGACTTTGCGGCGGCCTCCGCGTGCCAAAAATATGCCGCGGGCACAGCCGAGCCTAAAAATAACTGCCCGAAGGTCGGGCGCCAAGTTTGTCCAGCGGAAAATTGGCCAAAAGCGGGTGGGCTATAGCCTTGGGGAGGGGCTGGCCAACCGTCAGCCGAACTCGGAATGGGGAGAGACTTTGCGGCGGCCTCGAATGCCAAAAATAGGCGCGGTCACAGCCTCACCCAAAAATAACCGACCGAAGGCCGGGAGCCAAGTTCGTCCAGCGGAAAAAGGCCACAAAAGCGGGTGGGCTATAGCCTTGAGGTGGGGCTGGCCTACTTCGGCCGCCCGGACTCGGAATGGCGTGAGACTTTGCGAGGGCCTCCGTGTGCCAAAAATAGGGCGCCCGGCACAGCCGCGCCCAAAAATAACCGCCGAAGGCAGGCGCCAAGTTCGTCCAGCGGAAAAAGGCCACAAAAACGGGTGGGCTATAGCATTGGGGGGTGGGGCTGGCCCACTTCGTCCGCCGGACTCGGAATGGCGTGAGACTTTACGAGGGGCCTCCGTGTGCCACAAATAGACCGCGGGCACAGCCGCGCCCAAAAATAACCGCCCGAAGGCCGGGGCGCCAAGTTCGTCGAGCGGAAAAAGGCCACAAAAATGGGTGGGCTATAGCCTTGAGGGGTGGGGCTGGCCCACTTCGTCCGCCGGATTCGGAATGGCACGAGACTTTGCGAGGGGTCTCCGTGTACCAAAAATAGGCCACGGACAGATCCGCGCCCAAAAATAACCGCCCAAAGGTCGGCGCGCCCAAACCCCCCAGCGGAAAAATGGCCAAAAAACGGGTGGGCTATAGCCTTGGGGGGAGGGGCTGGCCAACTTCGTCAGCCGGACTCGGAATGGGGCGAGACTTTGCGAGCGGCCTCCGAATGCCAAAAATAGGCCGCGGGCACAGCCTCGCCCAAAAATAACCGACCGAAGGCCGGGGCGCCAAGTTCGTCCAGCGGAAAAAGGCCACAAAAACGGGTGGGCTATAGCCTTCGGGGGTGGGGCTGGCCTACTTCGGCCGCCGGACTCGGAATGGCGCGAGACTTTGTGAGGGGCCTCCGTGTGCCAAAAATAGGCCACGGACAGATCCGCGCCCAAAAATAACCGCCCGAAGGTCGGCGCGCCCAAACCCCCCAGCGGAAAAATGGCCAAAAAACGGGTGGGCTATAGCCTTGGGGGGAGGGGCTGGCCAACTTCGTCCGCCGCACTCAGAATGGGGCGACACTTTGCGAGCGGCCTCCGCGTGCCAAAAATAGGCCACGGGCACAGCCGCACCCAAAAATAACCGCCCGAAGGACGGCGCGCGTCAAACCCCAGCGGAAAAATGGCCAAAAAAGCGGGTGGGCTATAGCCTTGGGGGAGGGTCTGGCCAACCGTCCGCCGGGACTCGGAGCAGGCGAGACTTTGCTAGCGGCCTCTGCGTGCCAAAAATAGGTCGCGGGCACAGCCGCGCCCAAAAATAACCACCCGAAGGCCGGGGCGCCAGGTTCGTC